>WWET01002808.1:17621-39598 GCA_011038615.1 Limnodynastes dumerilii | reverse complement strand
GCGGGGGGGGGGGGGGGTAACAGGGGTTCGCAGTCCAACCGTACACTACTACTACTTCCCATTGGAATTGAGTGCCGTCCATCAAGGTGCCGCATTTCCTAACTGTCTATAAAGATACCATGTTGTTTGCTCAAAGAGATTATAAATTTGTGTCTGCGTGGGTGTGTCTAATCTATCGATATATGAGCCCCATTTTTTATAGAATTTTTCAACCCCTTGTTCTATATTTGGAAGCGTCGCCCTTCTATCATAGAATATTGTTCTCAGCAAAAGACTCTTCACCGTAGTTAGATGTGGAGGAATTGTGGAGATCCACTGATTGAGGATGGCTTTTTTCGCCAACGTCACCACTACAGTAAGGACTGGGATGAGATCTGACTGGGGGGGTACCAGATTCCAAGGTTCAAAGATAGCACATAATAATGCTAGGGGATGCTTAGGAAAGGCAGTGGAAAAGGTGTTATTAATGAACTGCAACACCTTGTTCCAGAACCTATCAATTTTTCTACATGCCCATATGCAATGAAAAAAGGAGGCTTTGCCTCTCTTGCATTTAGGGCAAGTGTCTGCTTCTCCAGATAGCATATAGCTTCGCTGAGCCGGTGCTACATACACTCTGTGAATCATTTTAATATGAATCTCCTGCAATTGCGCGGAGCATAAAGTTTTTATCACCCTTTCATGATATTTTAGAAAGGTATCAGAGTCTACCACTAGTGGGAGATCTTTATTCCATTTGGACACCGTGGATGCCCAGTGTTTAGTAGAGCTGAGAGTTAGCAGTTCATGCTGTAGCATGCGAGTTTTATATTTATTTGATCGAATAAGATGCAGCAACTGCATCAAGTCATCCTTCTGCGTTGCGGGCAGTTGAGTGGGTGGTATGTGTTGGGCAAAGTGCTTCGCCTGCAAATACATAAAGAATTGTGATGTTGGCAAAGTAAACTTAGACTGCAGGGTCTGAAAGGTGTATATGGTCCCTCTAGGGTCAAAGACATCCTTCACGCTGCTAATGCCTTTATCTTTCCACTGGAGGAATAGATGATTATGCATGCTAGGCGTAAATTCAGGATTCCCCCATAGCGGTGCATATTGGGAACTACAGGGATTGCGCCTGTACCGGCTGTTTATCTTAAGCCATGCGCTACGGGTATCTCTGAGAAGAATATTGTTAACATGGGTGGTTGGCATCTGTTTTTTGTGACAGAGCCGCAGGAGAGTAGGGAGAGAACATGGCGTCTTCTAGGTCTTTATTGACATACGTTTCTCTCTGCAGTAGCCAATCTGCAATATACTGAAAGTACACCGCCTGGGTAAATGTGTCAATGTCAGCCACTCCAAGCCCTCCAGCCGAGCGAGGTAGCTTAAGTATGGCCATTTTAATTTTAGGCTTTTTGCCTTGCCAAATAAATTTGCCAAAGCTAGAGGAGCACGCGAGCGCATCTTGTGGTTTGAGACTAATGGGCAACATTTGCAGCAGATAAGATATTTTGGGAAAAATTACACTCTTCAACACTGCTATTCTGCCCAACAGAGATAGAGGCAGATTTTTCCAGCTATGTAGGGTGCGGTTAATGTCACGTAGTAATGGGGTATAATTACACTTATAAAGGTCGGCAAGAGTTGTGGGTATGTTAATCCCCAGATATTTGATTTTTTGGGAGACTTTCTGGAGGGGGGCTATCACCTGCGCGGTCAAGTGTGGAGACGCGTTCCAAGCTAGCGGCAAGACTTCAGATTTCTGAAGATTAATTTTATATCCTGCAAAGGATCCAAAGGAGGCTATTGCATCAAGTATGGCAGGGACTGATTCTGTCGGATTCGATATGAACAGTAACATATCGTCCGCGAATAGGGCCAATTTTACTTCCCTACCACAAACCGTAATACCATGAAATTTTGTGTTATTTCGCAGTGTGACTGCCAGGGGTTCTAAAGCTAAAGCAAATAGTAGGGGCAATAGGGGACAGCCTTGTCGGGTACCTCTCTCTATTTTAAATGGCTGGGATAGATACCCATTACTCGCCACCTGGGTCTGGGAGCAAAAATATAAAGTACTTAAAAGTTGGGGGAATTCTGCAGGGTAACCGAATTTATCTAGCGTCTCCAGTAAATGGTCCCAAGTGATAAGGTCAAAAGCCTTCTCTGCATCTAAAGAAAGCAGGAGGCTGGGATTCAGTGTTCCTTCTGTATCTGATAGGGATTGCATCACTGTGAGCACTTTGCATATATTGGCTACTGGATGTCTACCCCAGACGAAGCCGGTTTGGTCCCTATGGATAATTAAGGGTATTAGACGCTTTATTCTTTCGGAGATTATTTTTGTAAATAGTTTATAATGAACGTTTAGTAGTGATATAGGGCGATATGATTCTGGTCGCTCCGGGTTTCGCCCCGATTTAGGAAAAGTTTTAATGATTGCCGAGTTGAAGTAAAGGGGAATAGTTCTAGTAGAGATAATAGTATTAAAGACCGACTTAAGCGGTTCAATGATATCAGGAGCAAGAAGTCTATAGAACTCCCCACTATAGCCATCTGGGCCGGGAGATTTATTTGTTTTTAAAAAATTTTATGGCCGCTGTGAGTTCCAACGAGGTTATAGGGGCCTGCAGCATTCGAGCATGATCCAGCCTAATCTGGGGCAGCGATAGTTCACTCCAAAATTTACATTTTGCATCGGTGTCAATAGCCTCCTGAGAATACAGACGTTCGTAAAACGCCTGAAAGAGCATTGTGATTTCTTTCCCTGAATGGCATAATGTGCCGTCTCTGTCACGTAAGCACTTGACCATCACAGGCGAGCGTCCACCTCTCAGCAAGTTGGACAACAGTCTACCTGATTTATTACCCATTTTATAAAATTTTAAATTTCGCAGCCTCAGAATACCTGTCTCCCCGCCTGAACCAACACCATCTCAAATTGCGTTTTAAATTCTAGATATTTATTGCGGTTGGCAGGGGTTGGTGTCCTGAGAAATTTTTGATATGCCCGGGACAACCCTTTCTGGGCTTGAATGTAGTGGGCCGTATATGTTTTATTGTGTTTTTTGACAAAGGATAGTATTTCCGCCCGAATGACTGCTTTGATTGTCTGCCAATAAAGAAAGGGGTCAGATGCATGGTCTGCGTTGATAGTCTCGTATGTTGCCCATGCCGCTTGTAGCATATTGCGAAATTTCCTAGAATTGGCAAGATACGTGGGGAAACGCCAGGACCTAAAGTCCCCTCTATCTATGGTATCTGCTAACGACACCCATACCAGGGCATGATCAGAGATGCAGATTGGTTCAATACGAGCATCAAGTACCCTAGGTAAGAGTTGTGCAGTCAAAAGGACATAGTCCAACCTGGACAAGGTTCCATGGGCAGCCGAGAGGCAAGTATACTCCTTATCTACAGGATGTCTAGCGCGCCAAGCATCAATCAAATGTAATTGATTCGAAGAAGTCTTGATGTTTAGTTTTGGAAGTCTACGCTGGCGACGTGATTCTTTCTGCCTATCCAGGGTTAATGAGGTCACCATGTTAAAATCATCACCTACGATTAATTGTGATCCACAAAGTGGGTAGAGCTTAGTTAAAAGAGTTTGTAAAAAGTGTTTATCATAGATAGACGGGGCATAGACATTGCACATACAATATCTGGAACCATTTATGGTCAAATCTGTTATAGTGTACCTACCACCCTTATCTACTGTATCAGAGTATATTTCAACCACGTTTTTGCTCGACACCAGCAGCGCAACTCCCCTAGCCTTAGTATTAAATGAGGCAAAGGAAATCATCTTGTAACCCATCATAGATAGTTTCTTTGCCTCAGACTCCACTAAATGAGTCTCCTGTAACATCACTACGTCAAGTTTTAGCCTATTAAGATACACAAATAGTTTCTTCCGCTTGACTGGGGAGTGGATACAACCCACATTCCAGGTACCAAGTTTTAGCATTGGCATGACAAGAGTATTTCAGACGCTGACATTAAAGTAGATGGTTGCAATTTCATGGATCTAGACTGCTGTTGGGGATAGACACCAATCCAAATGGGAGTGGTACGGAGGTTATGTAGCAGGGAAGTGCGCGACCATGCATACATGGAAATCAACTGGGTAAGAACCATAACAATAAACGCAAACAAAACAACCTTAAATCTAAATCTATAGCCGAGATCAGTATCTCGGGTCCGGCAAATTAGCCTACTGGAGCTTCCGGGGTAAGCTCAGGTTTATAAGTAACTTAATATCCTAACAATAAGGAGTGTAGGATTAAATTGTAAGTGCAGCAAACGAGCATCTGGCAGTTAGTTAACATACACAATAGACAATTATTCATAAAGGTATGATTATAGTAAAAGTGGGAGAGTGAAATGGAAGAAAAGCAGGAGGTATCAAGAAGTCAGAGCAGCAGATAAAGGCAAAAATAGAAACCATATATCTACGCCATATGAACAGCTGTCGATGTTCAGGTGATAATACGAGAGTCCTCTACAGGTCGTACAGTCCACCACTCCGGTGTTGACGAAACACAGTCTCGCCCTTAGCTAGACGATGAAGATATCTTAAGAGTCCTCCAAGCCAAAAAGCACTGAGGGTTGAAATACGTAGAAGGTAAGAGGTATGCAAACTAAAGGAACACATTCCTGTCTTGAGCAGAGGAGGCAGAAGATTATTCAGGCAAGCTAGAACCACTTGGCCCAGTGCTTCATCTTCTAGGTAGGCTTTTGCATCCACCGCATGAAGAAAGTCCTTGTGGTCTTTGCCATTGAAAAGACGGAGGCAGGCCGGGAAGAGCAGTGCAAATTTGCGCTGGGATTTTATAAGATCCGAGCAGATGGGAGAGAACTCTTTTCGGGCTCTAGACACCTCCGCAGAGTAGTCTTGAAAGAGGCGTAGGTGTTTCCCCTTCCAGGTCACTTGCTCCTGTTTGCGGTATGCTGCCCAAATCTTTTCCTTGTGCACAAAATGTATGCACCTGAAGATGACCGCACTTGGTTTGCTGGACAGGTCCTCTCTGTACGGCCCCAGCCGGTGTGCTCGCTCTATCGTTAATTCTTTGCAGAGATCTGTTGTCTCCAGCAGCTTCGGGAGAGTGTGGGTTAAAAATTCTATCAGCTCTGGCCCCTTAACACTTTCTGGGAGACCGACTAGGTGCAAATTGTTGCGCCTAGACCTGTTCTCCAGATCCTCTAGCTTGTTATACATTGAGTTCTGGCGCTTATGCATGTAGTTTAGCTTAGTTTTCAGCTCTTGAGCATCCTTGAACGCTTCACCTGCTACATGTTCTGTAGTATTTATTCTGTGCTGCATATCTTTAAGCTGCAGCTGCAGTTCCTGGACTGTCTGGGCAAAGGAAGCTGCCTGCTCCTGTAACAGAGGAGCCATAGTATCCTTTATAGTGTGCACCACATCCTGGTAAGTAATAGGATTTACAGTGCCAGCCACAGGTGATTTTTCTGGGCTCTGGTGAGTGGTACTTAAAGTTGCTGTGCGTTTCAGAGGTGTGCGAGGGGTTGTGGAGGGTACCTCTTCAAACGGCGCGGGAGTGCCGGCCGCCATATTAGATTCCTATGCTTGCCGCTCTGCCCGAGTTTTTTGCTGTTTGGGGGCCATGATTAGCGGGAAATGCCGCTTTATTCAGTCCCTGGAGTGGTTAGGAGCGTGGGGGGTAGCCGGGGGTCTCTGGTAGGCTCGTTTGCGGCAGAGATTAAGGTGGAAACACTGCTACCGCCACGGAGCTCTTCTCAAATGCGTCCTAACGCATGCCGCACCGGAAGCCCCTACAGAACAGAAGTATTAATGAGTCTCGGAGAACGAAACGGACGGGTGAAGCCATTGTGCTCAGCGCATACAACTAATAATAGTGTCTGTCCTGAACCCTCCACATTGGACCTCGTCTGACTGGTGAGTCAACATTATTACCCGCTGACTGCACATAAAACAAATTTACAGATTTGGGTTTACCGGACACGAGAGAGAAATAAAATTGCAACGCTTATTCTTATATGGACATTGCTTTGTGATGCTTGTCAGCTACAAATTGGAAGAGACTATCGAGTGTTCCATATATAAATATTTTCTATGTGACAACACATTGTCAGTCACTTACTAACAAAGACATTTGACCATTATACACCTCAAAAGGGGTTGTTGCATTTTCCACCGCATACCTATACTGTTTTATTGCTACACTGTTTGCAAATTGATTGTGGATATGTTGCTTGCTATTTTTTTCCTACTTTTTGCTCTCTTTGGCTTGATTTACCTGTTTGTTTATCTATATCTGGATCTTTTTTGTTTGATCATTGGTTCTTTCTCACACTCCATCTCTATAATTTTTATTCCTTTTTACCGTTATTTTAATTAAACAATTCTAAGTAATTTCTATCCGGGGGTTTCTTTGGAGTGCGGAGTAAATCTTATCGTTATTCTTGTCAACTGAATCAAACATGACCTGACCTGTCCTGTGTTATATGGAGACAGGTGTAGCTATTCTTTAGTCCCATTAAAGCAAATGCAGTAATTAAAAGTGCTGATGGAATATAAGTATGAACTCACAAATCTACTCTCATTTGCAAGCACATAGCAGCTGATTTAGGACTCACTGGAATGTCATTCGATAGTTGCCTTCATCAAAGGTATAAGGTATATAATATATAGCATATAGATTTTTTATATCCATTATGATTTAATACTTTGTCAATTTTTATAGTGCACAGGGCTTGTGAATAACAGTAATGAGGTGCAATGTCTTAACAAACCACCCTTCTTAATTAAGAGCTGTTGTAAGACTTATCTTGTCATATCATGCCTCGACTGCTGTAACCTCCTCCTCGTAGGTCTCCCGCTCACCCGTCTTGCCTCCCTTCAATCAATACTCAATGCTGCTTCCAGGCTCATCTTCCTCTCATGCCTCTCTACCTCGGCCTCTCCTTTATGTCAAACCCTCCACTGACTTCCGGTCCGCTGCAGACCTCTTTTTAAACTCCTTACCCTCAACTTTAAGGCCATCTCCTTATCCACTGCTCCCTACCTCTCCTACCTCATCAACATGCACACCTCTTCCCTTCCTCTCTGTTCTGCTAACTGCTGTCTGACCTCTGTCTGATCACCACATCTCATGCCCATGTCTAGGACTTCTCCCGTACTGCACCTCTGCACTGGAATGACCTTCCTTCAGTCAGACTCTCCCCCAACTTACAGGTCTTCAAGCACTCACTCAAAATGCACCTGTTCAGGCTAGCCTACCCCCTCCTCCACTTAACATCCTCACTGCATCCTACATCTATCCCTTCTTTTCCTTCCTTCCCCTCCTCTTCCACTCACACCAGCAATCCACTTCCTTCCCTCTCCTTATGTCTTCTGTAAGTCCCATCCCTCCCACTTAGTGTGTTAGCTTATGTGAGCTGCATCCTCCATCCTACTTTTATTTCCTCCTCCAACTCCCCCCTCACTTTATACCCTCTTGTCCCCCTCTGCTACCCTTTTACGCCATCCCCACCTGGTGGCTCCGTCTTAAACTCACACTGTACTCTATCACCTAGTCCTTGATCTGCCAAGCTTGACACCTTGTGTTTTGCCTTGCTGTCTGTGCTTGCTTCACTTTATTTTATTTTTGTGATATTTTTATATTTATATTGTACTTTATTATGTTCTTTGCTGTCCATCCTTGCCCTTTGTCTGTACTGTATTTTGTTGTATTTTGTACGGCGCTGCGGACACAATGTGGTGCCTTATAAATAAATGATAATAATATCTGCTTAGCTGCCAGGAGTTTACAGATAATGGTCTTATGACTGAGCCCTCTGCATTGCAGAAAAGGTACTTACTTGCATGTTTAAAGGCACAGGGAAGAACAAGGACAGATGCATGGGCTGGAATTGATAAGCAGATAAAAGCTGGATACACACTGACACTTTAGATACAATACGATTTATTTTTAAAGCTTTATTTAGTCCCTATGTGCAAGCCAATTCATGCCTACATGCAACACACAATATTGGCAGCATGTTTTGCAAACATCAGGACATTGGGCCGGATCATGACATACAGACGCGTGAGGTCATTAATGGCTATTGCATAACGAGGAGTGTATGCCCCCTGCAAATGTCCAGATTCCTACCTTAACTTTTACGACCAGCTTCCCCCGCCCCATCCTCTCATTTACATGCATATCTCGACCGTCGTAAACGAGGGGACAGCCCCTTTTCCGTAACAGCCGGTGTACGTAATACATGTTACGTACACTGACCCTTACGGCATCGTAAGAAGGTTGTCCACCTTCAAGACAAGTGAATTACGTACATGCCGTACATAATTCCCCTGTCTTACTGACACGAGGTCCTATTTTTTGACAAATAGAAATAAAATTAGAAAGTTTAAAAGCTGCAATCCTACGATGTCTTGTACTCTGCAATGATCAGGTATGATTGTTGCAGAGTACACACTTGCATGATATCATTCCAAATACTTGTTTATGGTGTGTTTGAAAAGATAATTGGGAGAAAACGTGTGAGTTTACTCTGCTAAAATTGTGACGGGGATTTCAGGAATGTAAGGCTCTTTCTAGTAATGGCGATAACAGCAGGTGGAGAAATGTTTCAACAAGAAAAATATGGAGTTTTTAATAACATCAAACATTTAAGGGAGTGCTTTAAAAAAAAAAATTCCATATTTTTCTTGTTGTTTTTTATTAAGGAGTAGGGACACTCCTTAGGAGTTTTTTGCTTTGTTATATACCATGATTCATTTGTGCAGCTCTCTATGGCCTTTTTCCTTATGCATTTTATAGAGAGGTTTCACACAGGGCACACAAATTTGGTAGGTTTTTCCTTCATACAGATGTATAGACCAGGCAATAAACAAGCTTAATTGCTGCTTAAAAAGTGGTGCTTTTAATATGTTGAGGAAAAAGTGAACCATATTCTGATTTATTTTGATATGTTATGGACTACCTATATTAAATAAATGATACAATAATATCAGGCTAAGTCCAGGCATATACCTTGGTTAATAAAAACACATTATTTTCTCTTGTTTTTTTTTATAGGTCAACTTTTCTCAGTACACAAACGTTGTAATTTTTGGTGTGCCACAGATGGTAAGTAATGTTTGTGTTGTTGGATTGTATTGCATGAGAGTGCCACCACATATTTTTCATGAGTATTAGCAATTATTGATATACTTGTTCATATATTTTAATCTGAATTGCCACAGACGTATGAAAAGCTTGATACCTTGCAGTGCTTTGCTGATTGTGCACAGCAGTCACTGTCTCCGTTACAATGATTATAAATTTGCCAATGAAACAGTGGCATGATTGATTGATGGATTTATTGTAGAACGTGACCTTAAATAGACAATTAAAATGTTGAGAGAGATACCAGTTACCAAACTGCCATCCCTTCTGCTCCAGCTTGCCCCTTCTGTTCTTTTGTCACCTTTTGCTCACTGCTGTACTACATTATTCTTCCATCCCCGACACCCCGCTCCTCCTCGCTTCTTCTGTCTAATGTGGATGATCTTTGCTTCTCTGGCTTTTCGCTACTGTAATCACTGTCCTTCTGTCTCCTTCGACTTACTACTGCTGCTGATTATTACATCCAGCGTCCCACTTTCCAGTGCTGCTCATTCTTCTCCTCCAGTTTGCTGCTTCTTATAACTCTTCCATTTTATGAAGTAATTTCTGACGTGTTACAATTGGGGCTAGAATTATTGTAATTTCAACTACAGCAGGTGTGGACATTACCATAATCTTTAGGATGATGATGGAGATATCAATACTTTTTAAACTTAATAAACATGTTAAACGAGTTGGACGTTTTGTGCCAACACGATAACTGTTGACATTATGAATGTCTGTGTTCCACTACACAGCTGTGCATGGTAAGGCTAACTTTAAGTTACCCAAGTTGATGTGGCACGTGTGCTGTTGTTTCACTTTTCCAGAAAATTATTGCACTTATCAATTTAGGCTTACATCACCTTCAGTTGAAAAATAGCAATTACAACAGCATTAGGTACAATAATTTGCACCTGCCTGGCCCCTTTTAAGTACCAATCATTAGAGTAAACTTCCTGTTAACTTGTCCTTTTTAAATAAAAACTAAATAATATTGTTTTATGTGCACATGTTTTTAAGTAAATATTGCTCCAAAACTGTCTAGAATCAGGGCTGGTCTGTGTTATTTGGGAAAAGCAACATAAGGGCACTTAAGCTGGGTACACACTGGAGGTTTTTCTGTTAATTATCATACAGATCACACGATAAACAGTTTTAAGGGACATCTTACCAGTGTGTACAGTTTAACAATGCTGTAGAATTGTTGAAAACAACATCTGATCGTTCAATTTGATTTTCCGATGTCTGCTGCATTAATAAGCGAGTATGCTGTCTGGACAAGAAAAGACTGATCCACTGCTAAGTCATTTCAGTGTGTACAGATACAAATTTTTACTACTTACGTTGCAAATGTTGAATTTTTGGTGCAGGCTTATACTATTTTTACACACAAAATGTGTATTAGTAATTTGACAAAGTATTTAGAAGTAGTGGTAAGTTTTATCTCTAGTTATGCCCTAGGTCTCTGTCAGAAATAAGTACCGGTATTTGAATTTTATTCTCCATAAACCTCCTTTTTATAAGATAATGGAACATTTTTTTTACTTCCTCTGAATACTTCAAATAGACATGTTTTGTTTGACTTTTAGTGCATTATAGTATGCTGGAGTATTGTTCTATTTATTGTGGTGTAGTGTTTGTAATTCTTTATTTATCATTTCATTTGAATTTTATACTATAATACACACACAAGTTATTAAAGAAAAGGATCATTAGTGAGTGAACAAATTCATATTCTTCAAAAATTATAAACACAACTGTAAACAATTCTATAAATCAATAAATATATCTTCATTATGTTATTCTGTGTATAACTACTTACACCTTTCTCAATATAAGGGTGAATTCTGATGGTTATGGTCAAGCTCTGTCATAAATTCCTAAGGCTCTGGACTGAAGTACATGTGCCAAGAATATTTGTTTGAAACTGGACAAATGCATTGATTCTTTGTGATCATGTTTCAAAACACCATTTTTAATGTCTATGCATGGAATGAAAACACATTTATTGTTACAGATAACTATCTGTGGCCAAAGAAACATGATTACATATTGTCTGCTAAAGTGCCCTGACCATTGACAATTAGAATTAATGTTTGGTATTGCTCCAGAATATGTAGCTATGCATATTAACTAAAATTACAGATCCAAAACCTATTCATATAGAGGAAATTTATTTTGAAATTCCTAATTTCTCATTATCATTACAGAAATGAGATTTTTCAGCCATAATCCCAAACCCGAAATATTCTCCCTCCATCTATTTTATCTTTTTTTGTAGCTGGACCTGATCCAGACCTCCACTTCTGCTGCGCTCAGAGCTATGAACGCAGCAAAGATCTGGTGGTGGATCCTCACAGCATCCTGACTTCTGTGCAGGCGAGAATAGGCTAACACACTGACTTCATACCTAGAAAATACAACTCTTGTTCATATCTTTTTCCTGTCTTGGCATAGTTTTGGTTAAATTGGACACACTCAAAACAAACGTAATTGTGAACTTATTCTATGTTCTGTGCATCTTTAGGGAAAGCCTGCAGAGCATCTAAAAGTATCATCATTCTCTTTACTTTAACCAGGGTTTTTTGTAACTGATCATAAAACATAAATTGCATGATTATATTCATAATGTCCTTGGCCCAGTGTTGGAACAACTCATATAGCACCTCTTGTCACTAGGTGGCATACTTACAGATCCTTTCCATGCATCTCTTTTATAAACGTTTGTTAGTGGTTTATTATCCAGCCTCTCCCAATTTTTGCTCCACAGCATATTTAACTGCTCATATGCATTTCCCTCTCTCAAACTCTTTTACCACCAAGTTTAAAGGCAAAATTGACATCATTTAACAAAATTTTTATTACCAAATCCTGTGTGCTCCACCATTTTTTTCCCCTAAAACCTCTCATAGACTTATTTATTCTCTCTCTTTCCTTTGATTCATTAAGTAACTCTGAAAATTCAGCCTATAAGCTCCCCTCTTAAACCTTTTATCCCCTGATAAATGGTCAAATTCAAGTAATCCATTTAGTAAAAAAAAAAAAAAAAGGTTTATTAAACATATCAATATTTTCATTTTAAGAAAGTCAGCACAGCCAGCATTTCTCTGACAATCCTGTCTTGCAACAGCCATGTCTTTTGTTTCCAACTTTAAAAAGCAAAATAAGCAACCGTGAAGTGCAAAACAAGCCCAATTCACTCCCAAAAATGGCACAAAACATACAAAGAAAGACTAGAGGAATTACACATGTATAGTTTGGAGAAGGGGAGGGGGATATGATAGCAGTCTTCAATTATCTCCTGGAGTATAACCTGATATAGGAGGGCGGCATTTTGTTAAAGAAGACATATATTAAAAAACGAGGGCATGGGTATAAACTGGAGGGTGGTAGGTTTGGAGGAAATTTACAGAAAAATGCCTTCACTGAAAGGGCAGTTGATAAGTGGAATAGTCAATCTGAGTTGGTAAAGACTAACACCATAAAACTATTTAAATATACTTGGGATAAATATAAGGATATCTGAAATCTTAAATTGAACGTCAAATGGGGTCTGGCCTTGCATCAATATAGTTAAAAAAAAAAAAAATTGGGCCAAGCAGCTCTTCTCTGTCATCACTTTCTATGTTTCTAGGTATCCTCCTCCTATTTAGCTTTAGCTTGTATACATACATTTTGTAATCTGAAACTAAACATACATTACCTCTGCAATTCCTGCAGTTGTCTTTATAGAATTTAATTTACTTATCCACCAGTAAGTACTTAATACCATCCAAACTTAAGTCTCAATGCTTCCATTTACAGGAACTCTTCTGTGCTATCTAATTCAAGTATTGTATAAAATGAGAAAATTAAATTATGATGTATTCTTATATTTTTTTACCTAGATGTATATGCTTGCTTTTTCAATCATGTTGCTCAATTACATCTGAGCAACATGATAAAGCTGTTAAAATTGCATGAACATTTAAACCATTAAAGAGGCATCAATAGTTGGTTTTCAAATCACATAATGTACAATATCGGAAGGAAAATTATTATGCAGCATGGTTACATCAGTTTTTGTATGGATTTAGGACAAAATCTCAATTTTTGATGCATTTGATATCTGACAAACTATTTTCAATGTTTTACATTTGTCTAGGTATTAATTATTAAAAGTAACTAATCAATAATTTTTTCTTCTTGTGTGTCTGCAGATGTCTCAGCTGGAAGAGAAGTTACAAATAGAAGTAACTCTTACTGCCAGAGTTATTGCTTGTCGTTTTCCATTTCCACATTGGGTCCCATGTCACGTTTTTGGAGAAGGAGTAGATACTGTTTGGGCATATGACTTTGAGACATTGAAAAAGACTTGTATTTCACTAACAGATGAACATGATAATGTAAAATAAATGGTTGTTTTGTAATACATAACATATGTAGTAAATTTGAGCTTTTTGCGTATATATTATCGCAAGATCGGGGGTTTAGGTTTCCATTTTCTAGGCAATCCACAGGCACAGTCACTTCTTTAGCGGCAGAAATCATGAGACATCAATGCTAATATAGTGCAAATCAGGATGTGTGGTTTATTGACACACTAATTTAGCAGCACATAAAACAAACTCATAAAAATAAATCCTAGGCCTGTCTGGCCACTAACTAATATAACCAAGAAATCCCTCTCTATGGTGACTGGATCTTGTGTCCAGCTCACAAATACACAAAATACACAGTTCACCTGTGTGCTGCTCTCAGCCTCCCTGGCTGTGTCTGGATGGTGTGATCTCTCCAGAGGCCACTTGCCTTACAGACTCCAGCTGAGAGACCCCTGTTGAATCCCTTACAATTCCTATATGCAGCACACACAGGTGTCCTCCTAATCAACCTGTTCCCAGATGGACTAGCCCAAAGACCTGGAACAGGGCTGAATAACAGAACTCTGGGGCTCTTACACAGCTGCTGCCTCCTAAATCCAGTAGTTCTTTTACATACCCCCTTGTTTCAACCTAGGGGTTAATCAGTAATAATCAGTATTCTTAGGAAATTCAGTAAACTTTCCAGTTTTATATTTACCAACAATTTCTTTTTTTATTGTCAGTATTAATGCCTTCTCCTAAGCTGACATGATCAGATCTACATCTGCACACACGTTTCATAACACTCTTATAGGGAGTAGACTGTCCTTCCCATGTCTTTTTTGAAATATCTAACAACCCTCTGGGTTTAGCTCAACCAAAAATGGAAGAGTTTAGGTTAGCAACTTCATTCAGGGGGTTTGTGACCGTCCTGAGTTTAAGTTGTAGTGGAAGTCTATTTCTAAGACTGCTGAGAGTGTTACCTTGGCTGTAAAACACATGATTTCTAGAACCACGTTGAGACATGTAACCACTATTTATAAAAGTACCCTTTCTGGCACTCAAATTCACACTTTTCTTAACACCACTATCTTTTGAACCAACATTACCAGAAAAGCAGCCTCTCCATGAAGGTCTATACTATTTTTATTTTCACGTGTCCTCCGGACCTGCACTGATATCTTATGACTAGCGTTGTGTAATAAATCTTTGACATAACTTTAGAAGCACCAGATACCCCATGATTTTAGGGGTTGTGATTTCTCAGTGCCCGATATATTCATTAAGTAAGAGGCACTTCAGTTAGCGATCTAATAATTTAGCTCCCTTGCGGCTGTAAGCAAACATTTTTTTTTGTTAACTTTTCATAAAATATATGAGAAATTGTTAATGTTTACTCCTCATAACAGATCAGCGTGGTGCTCTTTTAACTAAATGAAATGCTATACAGAAGGATTACAGATATGGAGAATACAATATAAGTGGATTTTTATTTGAATATAAATCCAGCTTCCTGTCACCATTTATCACATAGTTATAAAAAGCATTGTGTAATAAGTCTTTACTCAACTCTAGAAGCACCAGATACCCCATGATAGTAGGGACTGTGATCTTTTTAGTGCCCAATACATCCATTGAGTAAGAGGCACTTCAATTAGTGATCTTATAATTCAGTTCCCTTGCGGCTGCAAGTGGAAACTTTCACTATTTGTTTATTAAATATAGGAGAAACTTGAAATAACTATTCCTCACAACAGTTTAGCGTGCTAATATATAATTTAAGACTATATAAGAAGGACACTGATATGGAGAATTCAGTATAATGTTACGACACTCCGGGTTTACCTGGTAGAGTACCGGAGTGGTCGTGGGGAAGATGGTAGACTGGAGTGGCGCCCCGGGTTTACCTTGGCGAGTACCGAGGCGGCCACAGTGGATTAAGAGGTAGTGACCGAGTGAATTACCGGAGCCCGGAGACTCTACTATCAGGGGGTCTTCACCAGAGCCCCTGATGGTGGGGATGGGTTTGGCTGCGGCCTGATAGCCTGGACAGGCCCCGTTGAACCCGACTCGAGGAAGAGAAAGGGACACCCGGAGTGGATACCAGACTGAGGGAATGGGAGTAGTAAGGTAAGAGGGAGTAGAACCGGTCCAGAAGAGACTGGACGGCGACAGACTACGAACAACACTAAACTCGGAACGAAGGACGGAAGTAAGTTCACAAGACTGGACAAGACGCACTAGGGCTTGCGCACACACACGCACACAGCGGGACCTCCGAAGAGGCAACATGAACAGGCACTCAAGGGACAGGTAGGTACTGCGGGGTAGGTAAGTACAAAAGAGGGTGAGAACCAGGGCAGGATACACAAGGTAACTAAGGCAGGTACAAAGGCAGGTAAGTGGGTCAAACAGAAATCAGTTCACTAGGCAGAAGCACTAGGCACACAGTAAGCAGCAGGTCACAGAACTGAAGAACAGACTCTATAACCAGCACCTGGGAAAAGTGAGAGGGAGACTAAATAGAGACAGCTGCACAGTGATTGGCCAGCAAACCCAGTCCCAACCCAGGAAGTGACACAAGCAGCAGAAGGCATAAGAACCCTGCAGGCAGAGCATGTGGCTAACAGAGAAGCGGCACAGTTTGGAGGTAGTATGGATGCTGCTGCTAAGGAGCCTGCCGGCAGGGGAATCACTGGAGCAAGGTAAGATATAAATGGGGATAGGAGCAGAGCGTGCAGCTTGCCGTTAGAAGGCAGCTGTAACACTAACCCTAGAGACTCCCCTCCTCGCAACCTAACCCTAGAGACTCCCTTTCCTGCACTAGGCTGGAAGCACTAGGCACACAGTAAGAAGCAGGTCACAGAACTGAGGAACAGACTCTATAACCAGCACCTGGGAGAAGTGAGAGGGAGACTAAATAGAGACAGCTGCACAGTGATTGGCCAGCAAACCCAGTCCCAACCCAGGAAGTGACACAAGCAGCAGAAGGCATAAAAACCCTGCAGGCAGAGCATGTGGCTAACGGAGAAGCTGCCGCGTTTGGAGGTAGTATGGATGCTGCTGCTAAGGAGCCTGCCGGCAGGGGAATCACTGGAGCAAGGTAAGCTATTAATGGGGATAGGAGCAGTGCGTGCAGCTTGCCGTTAGAAGGCAGCTGTAACATATAAGTGGATCTTTATTTGAATATAAACCCAGTTTCCTGTCATTACTTTTCACTAAGTTACACAACAGTCTCATATCTTGACATAAATACAGGTCCCAAATAGGTGGACTCTTTCAATGTATAATATTTTAATATTTCCTACTTTTCTATTGTTTTAACAAATTTTCGCTTTTTAATATTATTAATAAAGGTTAATTTTTATCCTGTGCACTCCAAACACAAATGCATCTAAGTGCCCTTTTTTTCTTCTTTAAAATTTTTATTTGTCAGATCATATTTCAGCATGGTATTTTCCTTAGTAGAGGTTTTAGAGTTGTACATCTTAGTAGGTACAATGCCCCAACTAGCAAAAACGAAAAAAAGAAAAACAGTGTCATTAGTTACAAGCTCGGGATATTATACCAATGTATAGCTATACATCAAGTTGAACTATTATAGAGGAATCATTTGCCTGAATCCTCTGCAAATACCAGACCGTATCTTTCATAGCAAAATAAATGGATATCAGGAGATAAATTAGTGATGTAAGTTTCCCAGGTGTCAAAAACACCCTCAACCTTACGGTCTTTAATAATCAGGGTCTCTAACCAATCCATATGGAAAACTGTAAAAAGTTTTTCTTTGAATAATTGAAATGGGACAGGGCTACTACTTATCCAGTGTTGCAATATAGTTTTTTTGGCAGCAGTTCCAATAGCTAATAAAAGCTTTTTACAACCTCTTTCTGCTCTTTGACGATCCGGAAGGATTCCCAATATCGCCCATTCAGGGGAAAAGGGGACATAATTAATGCGGGTTCAGCATATCGCTTAACTTTAAGCCAAAAATGGCGAATAACTGGGCAGTCCCACAGACAATGATATAACCCCGAATCAGCATTTTGACATTTTGGACAACTAGGATCACCTCCCAAACCCATAATATCATGTCTTCTGGCTGAGAGGTAAGTTCTGTGAAAGTTCCTGATATCTGCTAGCTGGCAACAATCTCCTGGACTGGGTCAGAATGCTCATAAGTCTATCCATAGTAAGGTCGGGAAACAGTAAGATCCATTGGGATAACCCAGACCGTATTTGCGAATGATCCACTTCCTCACGAAGCACTCGATAATGAATACTGATAGCTTTAGATTGAGAAGGGGTCTGAAGAAGCAATCTGTCAAAAGAATTAGCCCAATCCACATCCGAGAAACATGATATAACCGAGGTAACATAATGTCTAACTTGTAAAAATGCCATCGGACTCGCAGATTTCAGAAAATGTAAGAGGCCGTTTTCTGCTCTTGCAAACAACATTATTAATTATAGTTACACCTCCCAGCCTCCATATATTAAAAGGATAGGAAGCTACTCCATCTTGGAAATTAGGATTTTTTTTTTTAATAATGGGAGAAAAACTGATTTATAGGGATTGAGATTAAATTTATGACGCAGAATATGCCAAATACGGTGGGTATTCCACAAAAGAGGATTGGATTTCATAGTATCAGAAATCTCTTGGTCATGTTGATGGAGGAAGCATTTAATATCTATTGATTCTAAAAAGCTTTTTTCCAGAGAAGCACATGTATAGTATTCAGTGTCATGCAGCCAATCACGCAGATAACGAAGTCCAGCCGCCAAACTGTACACAGACACATCAGGAAAATTGATTCTACAACTCTCCCTTGGCTGACATAACTTCCTAAGGCTTATTCTAGGTCTACCCCCCTTCCAAATGAAACGTCTAAATGAAGCATTAATAGCTTTGATGTCCTTTTTAGTTATGATGATGGGGAGAGACTGTAGAATATATAAGATTTTGGGAAAAGAAGCCATCTTTAGGAGATTTGCTCTACCTAAATATGACAACATTAGATGATCTCATTTACCTATGTCCTGACCCAATTCCCTAATAACTGTGGAAACATTTAAACTGTATAAATTAGCTACATTTTTTGGCAAACAGACACCAAAATATGTAAAGTGATGTCGCTCCCATTGGATTGGGATCGTTTGAACCCAAGCTGGACAGTGCACTCTAGGATTCAGAAATAACCCAACAGATTTATGTTGATTAACATGAAATCCCGATATAGATCCAAATTCTTCAATCCTGGAAAAAATTGGCACTAGAGAAGAGCATGGGTCTTCAATGTAAAGAAGTAGGTCGTCTGCAAATGCAGTCACTTTTATCTCCTGACTGCCAATAGAAATTCCTGAGAAAGAGGGCCAATTTTGCAGGAGCCTTAGCAAAGGATCTGTAGCTAAATTGAACAGTAATGGGGAAAGTGGGCACCCCTGCCTCTTACCCCTTCCTATTACAATCGGTTTACTCCTAATTCCATTGACCAAAAGACGCGTGAAGGGGGCAGTATAAAAATATCTTCTCAATCTAATGAATTCTGGGGCAAATACCCTATGTACCAAAACCCCAAACAAGTGAGGCCACAACACCGTATCGAATGCTTTCTGAGTGTCCAAACTCAGAAGCATTTGTTGACTATTGGGAATTTTAGAATCCGCTGCAATTGCCACTATCGCAGTTCGAATACCACGGACAGAATGGCGACCTTTAATGAAGCGCAATTGATGGAGTGTCAACAGGTGGGAAAGTCAACTCTGTAGACGGTTAGCCATTACCTTAGCTAAAATTTTAAAGTCAGTATTCAATAGAGTTATAGGGCGATAAGATTCAATCTGTTTTGGGTCTTTATTAGGCTTAGGAATTAAGGTAGTGAAAGCCTCATTAAAGTCAGGGAAAGGAGTGTTTTGTTTATGTATTTGTTTATATAACTCCAGCAGATAAGATGTAATGTGTGGTTGTAAAATTTTTAATATTTGGCCGTTAGGCCATCTGGACCCGGAGATTTGCACAGCCGCAACTGCGAAATGACAGCAGAAATTTCACGCTCTGAAATATCAGAATCTAAAAGTCTGTGAATTTTAGCCTCTTCTAATAATAACTCCTGAAGAGATATATTAACTGATTGGCCATGGTAGAGATCGCTATAATAGTTTTCAAACTGTGACATTATATGTTCAGAAGAAATCAGGGGTTGGTTGGATGATTTAACGTGGTTATATGGGATCTTCTATGTCTGGTTTTAGCCATTGTAGCAAGAAGGCAATCTGTTTTATTACCCCATCTATAATACTCAAAACGCATAAACTCAAGGTTTAAATGCGCCTGGGCATTTAAATTTTTTTCCAAGAGTTGTCTCACTTTTTTATACTCATACAGCGAAAGATCAGATGGGTCATTTAAATATTGATCATAAGCTACCCGCATAGTCATCCGCAACTGTTGACCCTGAAGCTCTTGTTCCCTACGTTTTTTTGCAGTAAAGCCTATGATGTGGCCTCAAAGAGCTGCTTTCGAAGCGGCCCAAAAAAGAACTGGAATATCAGTGTGTTCCAAATCATCATCAACTTAATTAGCCCATTTCTCTACCAAGAATTCACGAAAATGACTAGGGAATCTCCAAAATCTCCAGAAAATTCAGAGTAAGGGTAATAGGGGCGTGGTCAAAAATGATATCACAAATCGTTGTACGATGAACATAAGTGACTAGGGAATCGGATATAAGAAATTAATCTATGTAAGAATAAGAACAGTGAGGTGCAGAATGAAAAGTGTACTCCCTCTCTGATGGGTGTAAAATTCTCCACACTTCAATAAGGTCAAGGGTACAGGAAAATGTATGTAGGAGTTTTCCACTAGTGGAATTTGGGACGCCTGCAGGCGGGGTCCTGTCCAACCCAGGGTCATACACCAGATTAAAGTCACCAGCAATCACCAATGGGAAATTGTGTCTACCAGTCAATATCTGTGTTAGATCAGCCAAAAAATGGTTGGCAGCAGAGTTGGGAGCATAAGCATTTACTAGGGTATATTTATTCCCAAAAATCTCAACTTCCGCTATAATGAACCAACCTTCAGGATCTATTATACATTCACCCAAACTATAGCTAAGATTAGTACTAAATAGGATAGCCACCCCTCTAGCTTTTTTACGATAAGGGACAGAAATGCAGTGATCAACCCAGGGAGAGCGCAGAGTAGTTGCATCGCCTATCTTCCAATGTGTTTCATGTAGGAAAGCAATACGGGGATGTTCCTTCTTCAAATAGTTCAAGACTTATTTTCTCTTAATGGCAGCATTCAATCCATCAACATTCCAAGATATTAATTGTAAACGGGATACAGAGGGAGAACTAGAAAGTGTGTTAGTGTGAGACGATGTAGCCATCCTACCCCAAATCCAGGAAAAGCGCCAGCAGCAGATCCCAACCAAGAAGAGATGGGTAAGGAATCAACTCCATGTAAATGAGATTCCAAAACATCTCAGACACATCAACAGCTGAACCCCCTGAGCTTGTAAAGAAAAAACAACCATGTAAAGTCATTTGACACTGAACATAAAAAAAATGATGACATGAGCAAAGAATAAACAAGTTTTACAACACAATCTTACATTTAGTAAGTATATTGAATTTGAACCACATTACCACCTGAGAAACTTTTTCTTTTAATTTAACCTAATACTACAAAAACTTAAGAGTGAGTGGCAATTTGTCATTAGCACACACTCAACACAAACATGCAGTAACCTTAGTAAAGCACAAAACATCATAGGATAGCAAGTGTGTAGCAATAAGTTATATAACATAGAGCAGGGGTTCTCAACCTTTTTTTTGTTGAGTACCACTTACCCGCTAAGGAACCAGGTGAAGTACCACTTTGCAAAAATGATTCATTTACTGAGTCCGAAATATTTAACTTTAAAAAAAACATAACAATTAGCGTAATATTTATATGTATGGCTCAGTTCAGGTTAATTTTAGGCTCAAGATTTAATTTTCCTCTTCTCATATTATTTATTATACCCCCCCCCCATTCAGATACATCCTACTCCCCAAATTACATGCTACACTTCTCCTGAAAACATTATACCTTTCCCCATATGATGTATTAGACTCCTGTTACATCCCTCTCCACACATTACACCATCCACCACCCCCCTCTGTTACATCCCTCTCTACAAATTATACCTCCCTTAATGTTCTTATCTCCCTCTCCACATATTATACCCCTACTCTTATCTGCCTCTTCACATATTACACCCCTCTACTCTTATATCCCACCACACACATTACACCCCCCTACTCTTCTCTCCCTCTCCATACATTACACCCCCTACTCATATCCCACCTCACACATTACACCCTCTTTCTTACTCTTCTATCCCTCTCCACACATTACATCATCCCCCTTCCCTTCTTTAATATCCCTCTCCTCATTACATATTACACATTTCCCCCCTCCTGGCTTCTCACTCTCAACATATTACACTACGACTACTCTAATCTCCATCTT
>WWET01002808.1:0-10572 GCA_011038615.1 Limnodynastes dumerilii | reverse complement strand
TATTATTGTTTCCTATTATATGTAATTTCCTGTCAGGTTCTCCTGGTAGGCCTGACCGGGTTATCTTTTGAGGTGTTAGGAGGTATTCACCTCGGATAGTACTGGTGGTTGCGGCTTGGTGGATAGCGCAGCCTTTTGAGATAAATTTTCTATTTTCAAGAAAAGAACAATGTTTGACCATTATCAACAACCCTGAGTTTAGCAGGATACATAAGTGCAACGCGGACATTTTGATTATGAAGCATAGCACATACTTTCGAGAATTCTTTGCGTTTTTGAGAGGAGATGATAGAAAAATCTTGGAAAATTAAAATTTTCTTATCTGAATAAGGAGTTGGGGTAATTTTCGGTAACCTTGAAGGATTTTTTCCTTAGTGCGAAAATCTAAATATTTTGCAATGACCAGAGGCCTGAGCACTGTGGAGTTGATCTTCCACATCGCTCTGGAGCTGTTCAAAGGTAATAATACATGTTGAATTAGCTTCAATTTTGGCCAATGTGGTATCAAGCCTTGCTTGTAAATCTTCAATTTTTTGTCTATGTGTGGCATAAAGTGATTGTATAACTCCTTTGCCATCTCTGTAGGTGTAAAAGCTGGGGTTGGGTGAACCAGGATCCATCTCTGGAGCTTCCTGACTATAGGATTGTGAAGGTTTAGTAGAGCGTGTAGTGACTTTTCCCCTTTTTACAGTTTGGGAAGTGCGAGATGGCAGGAGGGATTCAAAATATTGTTCTATGCCCTGAGGGCAGAAACACTCGAAATACTCAGCAGAGTAAAGTTTGAATTGATACTATAAAATAGAATTATTAAAGAGGCCAGCCTGCACCTGTTTATTTAATGTTCAAATAAATTCAGTACTACTAATGAAGAGAAAATCCTATAGGACAAATATATCCATTTAGATGAAAATCCTTACATTTTGACCAGTAAGGCTATTCCCAATATAGAAAAAAGGGCCAAGGGTATTAGAGGGAAATGCAGCAACAATTAGACAGACACAATCCTAAACTGTGGTCAAACAATTAAATGCAAAGAGACAGCAATCTCAATTTGCAGAAGTAAATGTACTGGTTTACAGAGGTTCTATGGATTCACTTTAGCAGTATAATAAGGTTCAATATCACTGGGTATGCATGCTACCCCAATAGATCTTCTCAAACATTTCTCTTGTTTTACCAACTCTGCTTTCACCAAAGTAACATTAGTTAGTTTGAACTTAGACAAGTTTAGTGCAGTAGATGTGGTCTACTTAGATTTTGCAAAACAATTGATACAGTGCCACCCAATAGATTGGTCCACAAAATAAGGGAACTGAGTCTAGGAAACAACATTTGTACTTTGATCAAAAACTGGTTGGAGAATAGGGAACAGAGAGTTGTGATAAATGGAACTTTTTCTAATTGGTCAAAAGTTTTAAGCAGTGTACCTCAAGGGTCTGTGCTGGGACCACTCCTTTTTAATATATTTATTAATGACCTTGGTGATGGTTGAGAGAGCAAGGTTTCCATTTTTGCAGATGAAACTGTAAGGTAATAGAATCTGAACAAGATGTAGCATCTCTGCAGAGGGACTTGAATAAACTGGAGGATTGGGCGACCAAATGGAAGATGAGGTTTAACATCAAGCAGAAGCTGCAAGGGCCAATAAAGTATTGGCATGCATAAAAGGGGCATAGATGCAAGGGAAGACTGTGTAATTTTGGCACTCTATAAATCATTGGTAAGGCCTCATCTCGAATACGCAGTTCAGTTCTGGGCACCAATCCATAAAAAGATATTTTGGAACTAGAAAGGGTTCAGAGAAGGGCGACAAAATTGATAAAGGGTATGGAGTCATTGAACTATGAGGAAAGGCTAGCCAGTTTAGACATGTCTACTTTAGAAAACAGGCATCTAAGAGGAGATATGATAACTATATACAAATACATCATGGGCAAATACAGAGAACTTTCAAAGGAACTTTATACCCCCATGGACTGTACATAGGACAGAGGGGTACCCAATAAGGTTAGAGGAAAGGAAGTTTCACAACCAGCAAAGGAAAGGGTTCTTTACAGTAAGGGCAGTCAGGATGTGGAATTCACTGCCAGCAAAGGTTGGCAGATTCACTTGATATGTTTAAGAAAGGATTAGATACATTTTTAGCAAAGAAGGACATCCAGGGTTACCAGGACCGCAAATTTAAATGGAGGACAGTAGTGGAGCCAGGGAGAAATAGGACGACCATCTTGGGGCAGCAGGTTTTTTTTTTTTTTTTCTGCTTGCAACAGTTTGGAGGTTTCCTTCATATGGATTAACTTCAAATATAAAGATAGGGATCGCAGGAGATCCAAAATAGATTGAACTTGATGGACAGGTGTCTTTATTCAACCTCATCAGCTATGTAACTATGGGCCGGATCCAGAACTTCGTCCGTCTTCCATAGACGGACGTAGTTCAATAAACAGTAGCTACTGCGCATGCGTAGTAGCTATTGTACGTAATCTGCGTATCTGCGTAATCTAAAAGACTGCATATACGCAATCCACGTATAAAAACGATACGCAGATTACGTACAATAGCTACTACGCATGCGCAGTAGCTACTGTTTATTGAACTACGTCCGTCTATGGAAGACGGATGTAGTTCTGGATCCGGCCCTATATTAGTATGTTTATTATTTCAATGTTGATATTAGATCAGTTATGGAGCAAGAGATCCTGTGCTGAGCAACAGAAGGATTTATCCGCGCTTCTTTCGAACAATATACAGTGACCAGATACAGTTCTTGGCAATTTTGCATTTATTGGAA
Source organism: Limnodynastes dumerilii (assembly GCA_011038615.1). Taxonomy (NCBI): domain Eukaryota; kingdom Metazoa; phylum Chordata; class Amphibia; order Anura; family Limnodynastidae; genus Limnodynastes; species Limnodynastes dumerilii. The sequence goes on along the minus strand of WWET01002808.1, from coordinate 7,781 downwards.
CACTTTGAGTGGAACTGGGTTGGAATTATGTTGTCGGATGATGATAGTGGAGAGCGGGAGCTCCAACAACTGAGCCGACTCTTAACTGATCATGGAATATGTATTGAATTCAAAATCCGAGAGTTTAAAAAAATGTCTGAGATTCCAATGTTTAGGAATACAATTCAGAAATCTACATCTGAGATTATAATAATTTGTGGCACATATAACATAGAATATGCTTATATGATCAAAGTCATAAGACCATGTATCGGTAACAAGACATTTATCCTTCCAGCCTCATGGTCACATGTGGTAGACATTGTGTTGCCTGTAAACGGGAAAGTACCGTTCAACTGCAGCCTCATATTCTCCCTTCCCAATTATTTAGGTCCTGAAGTAGAGGAGTTTCTAGACATCATTCATACACCAGATCAGTCATTTGACCCATTATTGGAGGATATTTGGATAACTGAATATATGTGCAGTACTAAAAATAAATTAAAAAATTTTCTTATTGCAAAAATATCTGATAGAAGCCTTCGAAACTGCACTATGGAGGATTCTCCGAGATATATAAACTATGCTGGTGATCCTCTACCTTTCCGAGTGTTTCTTGCTGTCTCCATTATGGCTGAAGCTTTAAATGATATTCATTTATTTTTAATCAATAATGAAAACAGAGATTCAACGTTAAAAATTTTCTGATTCAATTATTTTTTTACCGCTGCGCTAAAACAGCAGCCAGCGGTAAAAAAAAATTAACGGAGAAAAAAAAAAACCTTCTTTGAACGTCGCAAATCACCTCCTGCTAGCAGGAAGTACCCAGCGCTAATGACAGGTTATTGGCCAGTGTCTGAAATAACATTCTCACGATATTTCAGACTGGCTAATAACCTGTCATTAGTGCCGGGTACTTCCTGCTAGCAGGAGGTGATTTGCGACGTTCAGAGTTTTTTTTTTTTTACCTAGGCACCTGCGCAGCGGTCCCTGGCTGGCAGGGCATGCTAGTTCTACAAGCATCAGCATGCCCTGTTGGGGCACAAGATAGGGCAGCGTTAAAAATCCACACCTCTCATAGGGGCGGATTTTTAATTAACGATATCGTTAAAAAAACTGCGTTTTTTTAACGCAAAAAAATTTTTGAATAGGAAAAAAAAATATCGCCCGTAATTAAAAAAAAAAATTGCATTAAAAATACGCCGGCGAACTATTTCTAGCTAATTGAATTGGACCCTCTGTATTTTTAAGTTTATATAAACATCCCACACCCATTTCCCTTGGAACAGTTATCACTGGAGCTCGCAGTTGTGGGAATGGTGGATGGTTGGGTTCAGTGACAGTTCCTCAGCCGCCACATATCTCTCGACTATTTCTACTAGCTCCTCTGCTGACTTAGGGTTACCATGGGTTACCTACTTACGTAGAACTGGCAGGGCTCTAAGGTACTTATCCATGACAACCCTCTCCACAATCTGTGGTCTCGTTAACGCCTACGGCTGTAACCACTTTGTGGTGAGATGGATGAGGTCATGCATCTGTGAGCATGGTGGTTTCTCCATCTCATAACTCCAGTAATGAACTCTTTGAGCTCCTAGCGCCATAGTTACTCCCAAACGTGTGAGGATTTCCACCTTCAGCTTGTCATAGTCTTTAGCATTTGCAACCCTTAAATCTAAATAAACCTTCTGCGCTTCCCCAGACAGGAAAGGTGCCAGCAGTCCTGACCACTGAGTTTTGGGCCAGTTTTCTCTTTCTGCCATCCGTTCAAAGGTATTCAGGTATGCTTACACGTTATCATTATTGGTCATCTTTTGCAGAAAGTGACTAGTTCGTATGGATGTAGAGCTAGTGGTATTATCTGCTGGTGGTTCACCCCTCTGCTGTATCATCTTTGACATCAGTTCAAAGTTTTGTTCCTGTAGCCTCCTGAATTCCTCCATGGCTACTTGCTGCTGCCTCCGGGACTCCTCCATGGCTTCTTGCTCAGACTGTAACAGAGCCTTTAAGAGGTCTTCCATTTTGCTTTCTGGGGTAATTATAGCAGGATAATGAAAATTGGAATCCTTTATCATTCCCCAGTGCTGTCAATACACACCTTTTCGCTCCATATAAAAAAATTTTCCTGGTGTATGGCCCTTTAAATACAACAGTCCACAGAAAAATGTTATGCTTGGCTTTCCACTAGTGGGACAACAGCTCCCAGCACAACACACACAGCTACCTATTCTCTGCTACTTAATTACTTGCTGCACAAATCCTTGCTCTTTGCACACAGACTTTTCACTGCTGCTCAGTGCCTTGCCTAGTAACTTGCTTGCATGTCGCAAGATCGGGGGTTTAGGTTTCCATTTTCTAATCAATCCACAGGCACAGTAAGGGCCAGTGCTAGCATGTCTGGCGCCCCCCTGCAAAAAATAAATTTGCGCCCTCCATGCTGTGCCCCCTTTGTTAAAAATCACCATGATGTACCCACTTTGTTAAACATCACCATGCTGTGCCCGTGCCCCCTTTGTTAAACTTCACCATGCTGTGCCCCTTTTGTGAAACATCACCATGCTTGTTGTGCCATTACTTACCATCTTCCTCCTCTTTTGTTCTGCCTGCGACTGCACTTCTTCTACCTTCACTTTGTCCTGCTTCTTTCTTCTGTCCTGGCTCCTCTCTGCTTGCTCCTCACTGAACTAATCACTAAAACGTCAGGCGTGACGTCATCAGTGACGTTTAGTGAGTGAGAAGGGAGGAGTTTGGACGGAGGAAAGAGAATGCTGGAGAATTGGGTCCCAGTGCCACAATATAAGTAACTTTTTTTTTTTCTGCCACGGGACCAGCGGGAGATTGTGGTGGAGGGAAGCGCCTCTTTGGCTTGGCGCCCTCCCGCTTACTGGGTTCCGCCGGCCCTGGGCACTTCTTTAGCAGCAGAAATCATGAGCCATCAATGCTAATATAGTGCAAATCAGGATGTGTGGTTTATTGACACACTAATTTTGCAGCACATAAAACAAACTCATAAAAATAAATCCTAGGCCTGTCTGGCCACTAACTAATACAACAGAGAAATCCCTCTCTATGGTGACTGGACCTTGTGTCCAGCTCACAAATACACTAAATACACAGTTTATCTGTGTGCTGCTCTCAGCCTCCCTGTCTGTGTCTGGATGGTGTGATCTCTCCAGAGGCCACTTGCCTCACTGACTCCAGCTGACCATTAATGTTTAATGTGATTTAATTAAAGATTTATATTTTTTAACTCTTCAGCAGTTTACTGGTTCTACTACTTTATCTAAGGTGTTTTTGCGCCAGAAGCAACCTAAGCCTGAATTATAAGACATTGTTCTTTGGATGTTTAGATTAACTATGTCTGGCTACTATTTCTTTTCTTTGACTCTGAGTGTATATTAGGTTGTATATGTGGCAGCACCCTTGGACAGATTCCAATCATATTCGCATCTGGATAAATTTAAGGATATGCAGTAGTGAGTGCGGTTATTTTTACTTGCAGACAATTATCTACAGACTCATGAAAATTTCATCTTAATGCGTAAAATGCTTTGTGAGCTACAGCCCCTCAAAGACCAGTGCGCCCCCCCCTCCTGACAGAAAGTCAATGGTGGAATGCCGTTTATTATAGTAAGGGCACGACTGTACCTATATATATATATATATATATGGAGGCAAAGAAATACACCTGCGCAACTCTACTGTTTCACCTCAGCTATACTTTAAAAAAATGATGAGATACCATATGTTGGCTATGGCAAGCCTGTTTTAACAGGGGCTGCGTCCTATCCCAAGGGTTGAACCTGCTGTAGTTCCAAGTTCCTTCAATATTAGTATGTAAGCAATATTTGGGACAAATTGGAGCGTCGGTGCATAACCTGAATAGTGTCATGTATTGGGAATGTCTTATTTACAATATAGGGAATAACAGTACTTGATGGTCCTTAATTTTAGTTTCCAAATGTTTTCTTAATCTCACCGCGGGTCCGTATGTTGTTTATATTTGGTACAAGGGGGAGGAAAACAAGAAAAATAAGGAATATAGTGTAGTATTTCATAAACAATTGTAGCACACCCTTATTGTGTCCACAAAGTTAATATTACTTTTTACTGTGACCCAAATACCAGACTTCAGCAGTAAACAGCTACTTCGTTTAGGAGTAGGGGAATAGATAGAGGATCAGTGCTACTAAGTAACCTATATCAGTGTGGTTACAAACTTAATATCAGCGTACCAGATTCCCAAATTAATGGGCAGTTGTTTCCAGCTTCACAGTATTTCAGGTATGGTCGTCAATCATGAGGAAGTAAAGATTTAAAAACAATATAGTGTAATATCATTTTAAAAAATACTTTACTTCAAAACTTAAAACAATTGGCTGCATACCAAAGCATATATAAAACAAGCATTTAGTAATAAGAGTCTTATTCTTTCCAGCCCTCTGGTTGGCTTCTCCGTTATCCTCCTCTGCCGATGCTTCCGATGTTAACAGCGCTGAATGAAGCAGGCGGTGAGGTGTTCAGAAGAGCCGTCCTGATGCGGTCTGGGGTCTGCAAGTTGTATTGTCCTCCCAACGCGTTTCGTCTGTGGGATTCACTATGCCCACTGCGACTTCCTCAGATAGATGAGACAAGAGGATTGCCGCGCCAGCTGGTGCCTTTTTGTGGATTTCCAAATGATTGACAGTTGTCACCGTAGGGGGTAGAAGCCGGTATTCAAGGGAAGCTTGTGAGTCTCTGCCCGTTTCTTTTACAATAATAGTTAGCATTTTCTTATCTATTTGTTAGCACTGCTTGTGAAGGTGTTAGTTTCTTCTATCAGTTAGAATCATAGTGGATCGCAAATTCTTTATTTTCATGTTTCACGGATGTCACGTCAAGTAAACAGATGAATAAATAAGTAGATCAATAAGGACTAAGTCTATCCACTCCAGTGGGATGTGTGAAAGAATTTCATCAACATTTATCACCTTTCATTTCATTGTTTATTCCGAATTTACTTTAATAATAGTTCCGTTTAGAGTTATGCGCTTAATGTTATTATTGTCTATATTTTCATTTTTTACAGGGCATCTGATTCTAATTAAGCTGATTTTGATAGACTGAAATATACAATTAATGAATTAAGTATTGAGCTAGATCTTAAAGGCTGATTTGAACGGGGTTCTCTTACTTATATAAATTAATTTAACGGAATTGGTATTAATCAATACTATGGATTTAACAAGATTGGAATTAGGTTCATTCAGAAACATAAAATTATATCCCTAGTTGGTTTACACAATTTTAATTCGTCAATAGGAGAGTACTACTGCTATAATAATGCCAGTTTGACAGGAGATATTCGATTCAATTAAAATGAGGGTTATATTTAATATTTAATAAAAGTGCATTTGTGCTAATGTGTTAGTGACTGATTTCTAGAATGTGTAGTGGAGGTGATATTTCTAATTATTAGTTTATAAGATTAATAGTGAATAAAATACTGTACATAAAATTATTACTAGTTAAGGGATGAATTCTAGGGGATTATCTTAATTAGAGGTATATTTAAAAATGTGTTTAAAAGTGGTTTAAAAATAGATTAGGTGAGCATTTAATTAGAAGTATATTCATAGATTTTAATAATTCAATATATTACAAATAGTCTAAAATTGAAAGTATCAATGATTAATATCACAAGAGTGGATGTTAAAATTAATGAGAGTAGCTGTTGTAGAAAAAGGCTGTGAATATACAAGAGTGGGGTTAGAATAAGAATCAAAATTATTTAAAATAGTTAATATATATTTAGATTAATATGAATTGGGATTAATAAATACATATAAATTAAGGTAAAAATCAAGTTAAAATTAAAATTATTCCTGAAATTAGTCACCTAGTAACGTGGGCTATCTCATAGTTTTCATTGAGGCCTCTAGGTCTCAGAGTGTTGAGCTGATATATCCAAAACATCTCTCTCTGGGAGGGTTTTTTGGCTAGATCTCCCCCTCTTGAGCCCAGGGTGACATGTTCTAGAAATTTAACCTTCAAATCAGAGGGGTCAGATCTGTGGGACAAAGAAAAATGTTCTGATACTGTGTGGCTCATTACTTTGTTTTTAATATTCCTAATAAGTTCCTGGATTCTTAGTTTCACTGTTCTTTTTGTTTTGCCTATGTATTTGATTTTACAGGAACACTCCAGCATATATATAATAGACGTACTTGTAAAATGTATAAACTGGTTTATACTGAATTCTTTGGAGCCATCTGAGTTGTTGAATTTCTTGCCTTGATTTAGGTATTTGCATATATTGCAATGTCCACATCTGAAAGTTCCTACAAGGTGTGGGATCCCCCCTTCTGATTTTTTATTGTTTGTTCCTTCTACTTTCAGTTCACTAGGTGCTAGTATCTCCTTTAGATTCCTTGATTTTTTGAAGATGACTTTTGGTTTCTTCGGTAGAATTTTCTCCAGTACTGGATCCATCCATCATTAAGATGTTCCAGTGTTTCTGTAATGTGGATTTGATATGTTTCTCTGAATTATTGTATTTAGTTATGAATGAGATGGGTGCTTCTGTTTCTGTTTTCTGTTTATATGTTAGAAGGGCGGTTCTATCCGTTGTCCTTGTTTTCTCTATCGCTCCTTCTATTAGTTGGTTTGGGTATCCCCTTTCCCTAAATCTTTCCGCATATAGTTGCAGCTGTGTTTCGCATCATTCCACCTTTTTACAGTTACGTTTGACCCTAAATTGTACAAGTACGTCTATTATATATATGCTGGAGTGTTCCTGTAAACTCAAATACATAGGCAAAACAAAAAGAACAGTGAAACTAAGAATCCAGGAACTTATTAGGAATATTAAAAACAAAGTAATGAGCCACACAGTATCAGAACATTTTTCTTTGTCCCACAGATCTGACCCCTCTGATTTGAAGGTTAAATTTCTAGAACATGTCACCCTGGGCTCAAGAGGGGGAGATCTAGCCAAAAAACTCTCCCAGAGAGAGATGTTTTGGATATATCAGCTCAACACTCTGAGACCTAGAGGCCTCAATGAAAACTATGAGATAGCCCCCTTCCTAGGTGACTAGTTTCAGGAATAATTTTAATTTTAACTTGATTTTTACCTTAATTTATATGTATTTATTCATCCCAATTCAAATTAATCTAAATATATATTAACTATTTTAATTAATTTTGATTCTTATTCTAACCCCACTCTTGTATATTCACAGCCTTTTTCTACAACAGCTACTCTCATTAATTTTAACATCCACTCTTGTGATATTAATCATTGATACTTTCAATTTTAGACTATTTGTAATATATTGAATTATTAAAATCTATGAATATACTTCTAATTAAATGCTCACCTAATCTATTTTTAAACCACTTTTAAACACATTTTTAAATATACCTCTAATTAAGATAATCCCCTAGAATTCATCACTTAACTAGTAATAATTTTATGTACAGTATTTTATTCACTATTAATCTTACAAACTAATAATTAGAAATATCACCTCCACTACACATTCTAGAAATCAGTCACTAACACATTAGCACAAACGCACTTTTATTAAATATTAAATATAACCCTCATTTTAATTGAATCGAATATCTCCTGTCAAACTGGCATTATTATAGCAGTAGTACTCTCCTATTGACGAATTAAAATTGTGTAAACCAACTAGGGATATAATTTTATGTTTCTGAATGAACCTAATTCCAATCTTGTTAAATCCATAGTATTGATTAATACCAATTCCGTTAAATTAATTTATATAAGTAAGAGAACCCCGTTCAAATCAGCC
>WWET01002807.1:200491-213472 GCA_011038615.1 Limnodynastes dumerilii | reverse complement strand
CGCCGGGGATCGATTGCTATGCCTCTTCGAGGCATGAGCAATCAATATCCCAGCCTGTTCGAAACTAGCTGGAAGAGAACGGCCTTATCGAAATAGGGCCGTTCATTGCGGGGACCCACACCCTTCCTTAACACTCCCCTATCAGTAGCCTTACCCTAATCCTCTCCTCTCCGCAGCCTCACCCTAAGCATCCCTGGGAACCGGTACCTTGTAGAAATAACAACATTCGACATTTTACCCCTTCTGATATAGAAATATGTTTTATTAAAAAGCCGTCAATTGTATCAATGTGGAAAATTGAATTGCCGCAGCGGTAACCATAACCAAATAATCACAAACGTACATTGACTTCTTTATGCTAAGCTGAAGCAAATGAGCTTAAAATAAATCTAACTAAACCTTCATACGCTTAGTGACCCAGTCACTAAAACATTAAACTCTATTATGTCACCCGGTCTAACATCCCAAGGCATGGAAAGTGGCTAGGTCACCCCGACCCACAATAGCGGTTACAGAAGTGTTATTACAAACTATGGACCTATCTCTTTACTGCCTATATTATCCCAAGTCACGGAAAAATCTGTTCATTTCCAAATCAGCAGCTTTCACCAAACAACAAATTTCCTCAGCCCGTTTCAAGCTGACTCTCGTCCAGATCGTTCAACAGTAACAACTCTATTAAACATCTGTAATGAAATTCAGTGTGGAACATTGGCGCTCAGGTATTGGAACACATTGGCTGAAGAGCTTTAATGCCTATTTATCAGGATGATCAAGATTTCCGACAAGCTTGTAGCCCACTAGAGCTGGCTTGCGGGGTCCTAAAAGGCTCTTATCAAGTGTCGCGGTGGCGATGAGACTTCCGGAGCCGCAAAGAGTCATCCGCCGAGAGATAAGTGTTTAACCTAACCTTAACCCTTTCCTAACCCTAACCTTCCCCTTCTTCAGCCCTAAGCTCTATGCCCCACAGCCTAACTCTAACCCTCCATGCCCCGCAGCCTTAACCTTAACACTAACCTTTTACCCACTGCAGCCTAACCCTCCATCCCTGCAGCCTAACCCAAACCCTCCATACCTCGAGCCTAAGACTAACCTTCCATGCTGCAGCCAAACCCTTACCTCTCTCTTAAGCCTTAACTCTAACCTTTTACCCTCTGCAGCCTAACCCTAATTTACTGCCGTAACTTCTAATTATTGGGAATGGGCACATAGATTCCTGTTCCCAATAACAAATTACAATTTTCAGCCTATTTCAAACAATGATACAGCCTCAATTCAGTTGTTGGAAGTATCATGTTCGGACCAGCAATCACATCCTGTATTAGAGCAGGCCTCACTCCTTCCAAAAATCACACATGCAAACCAGAGTTCTGGATCTAGCCTTGGTTCGTTGTCAGTCTCCGGTCAGAAACTCTGACTTCCGAAAGTTCCTTTTCTGATGTCCCTATTTCGAATACCGCCCAGTTTAGATTTTTTTTTTTTTAGAATGGGTGAGTATGCCTATCGGCATACTCAGCCATTCTTTTTCGGAAATACAGCTGCCAACGATATCCCACCACTGCACCGCTACCACCCGACCACAGGGAAAGGTGAGTAACCTCTCCAGGGTGCGGGGGAGGATGGGTTAGGGTCAGGCTGAGGGAGAGGGAGGGTTAGGGTCAGGCTGCGGGGGATGGTGGGTTAGGGTCAGGCTGCGGGGAAGGGAAGGTTAGGGTTACTAAGCACTGTTATAATACACACTGTCTTTCTCCATAGTAATATCCCCTCAGTCCTGGAAGTAACACTGCTGTGTGACTGCTCATATACAGCACTGAACACTGTTACCATACACCCTGTCTCTCTCCATAGTAATATCCCCTCAGTCCTGTTAATAACACTGCTGTGTGACTGATCATACTGAGCACTGTTACCATACACCCTGTCTCTCTCCATAGTTATATCCCCTCAGTCCTGTTCCATTGTATTGTATATAGCACTTCACTTTATTAAACTCTAATGGTCCTATAGCTTGCTTAACCACCCAATATGTTTTTCATTACCAAATATTATTTTATTGTTTAAAATTATAACATTCTGTGTAATATGTCGGTATAGTTAAAAAAAAAAAAATCCAAAGCAATTCTCATTTAATAATAAAAAAAAAAAATGAATAGATAAATGAAATGGTAAATAGAGGTCAGCAAAAAAGACAAAAGAAAAAGTCACATTTGGCCCAAGAGCTGACATCTAAAAAAGCTCTGAACTCCACTGCTATTAAAAGGCTAGTAGTGGGTGACATCACTCAGCTTGATGTAACATAAAAAACATGCTTCAATGCGGAACACGGCTGTAACCACAACAAATATACGCAAGTAGTACAGAAATTCAGCTTTTCCCTTATGCAGCACTACAGAGAACTGCAGATAAGGCAAATGTTTGTATTTCATGCCTATGATTTCCCTGTAAACACATCTTACACATCACAACCGCGGCCGTCCACCTCATTACTTAGAGGCATCTAAAGAGACGGCCTTGCTCATAAGGTTTTCTTGGCCCGACTAATGCTGGATTAATCACAGGTCAGAAAGTGACATGTAAGAAAATGCCCACATCAAAATCTTTCAAGCATAATAAGAATATAAACTTGTGAAGTTGAAAAAGGTTTGAGCGTTGGCCATCGGCATGTGACTCACAAACAGTTCCCCTGAACGGCAAGCAAATGACCTCATAGCCATTAGTGGCGCCTAGTTCGTTAACATAGGAATTACTGTACATTAGGATTGTCATCTGTTCAAGGAAAGAAGGGCACTTGTCTTTTAAAATGCACGATTGCAACACACGAATGTTAAATTAAGTTTACAGTGTGGCCAACAGTGTGGAACATGACAAATGGAAAAATAAGAACAGGGGATATTTTAGTGGTGACCATTAAAACAAATTGAGTTAATAACTTTTCTCATTTTCGTTGTTGTATATGAAGCCAGCGTATGAATTTTCTGTATTACGAGGTGCTATATAACAGAGAAGCAGCTTATGATGCCAACCTGAGTGCAATTTTGTGTGTGATTTAATCAGTATTATAATAATAATAAAAATGGACCCCATGTAGATCTGCGTTCCCGCTGGATTCCATATGGGATCCTTGCTTTATTCAGTCTTCCATGCGGGTTAGAGAAGGTCATTCCCTGCGCTTGGGATAGAGGAGTGGACACTTTGCACACATATAGCGTAACATTTTAATAGCTTTAGCCACCTTCTTGCTCCCTGACGCGTTCCACCATCGGAGAGCGGGCAGAGGAAAATTATCATTGGACTGCGCAGATGGGCTCCAATAGCGGCTCTACAACGTGTGCATTGTCATTAGATCCCCGAGAAAAACACTGGGAGAAGGCCGGGTTGCACTGACATGCGGGGTAACCAATCCTACTTATTAATCCAGCCTTCCATGTCCTAAGTTTTACTATGCAAATGGAAGTACGGAACGCTGTATTGGTAAGCATTAAGGGTCGGATCAAGAACTCCGCCACCGCTGCAGTCAGAGCTCTGGCAGCAGCGGTGTTCTGAAGGATGTGGTTTGCTGGTACAATGGTCTTTTTTTTTTTCGAAACACGATTATACGGCAACTGAATGCATTCTATCAGTAGTTTGTATCGTAGAAAGTGACAGTGATTGCGAAGAGCCGCTCGCCAAAAGGTAAGTTTTTAGCTAACTCTCCCCTTAACCCATTCCTAATCCTAACACTGCATTTCCCGCAGCCTAACCTTCCCTTCTTCAGCCCTAACCCTCCATGTCCTGCAGCCTAACCCTAACCTTATACCAGCTTCAGCCTAACCCTAACCTATTACCTGCCGCAGCCTAACCCTAACCAATAACCTGCCGCAGATTAACCCTAACCTATTACCTGTTACAGCCTGTAGTTATTGGCAATGGGGAACTAAGTTCCCATTCCCAATACTAATTTTCCATTCAGCTGTTGGGTGCATCATGTTCGAAATAGGACCGCTCCCTGTTCCGATGGCGGATCCCAACGGCATCCAAAATGCCATGAAGACGAGGCGATGTCACTCCTCTCTCTCTCTCTCTGTCTACCTTAACAATGAGGAATTATGGACTGTCTCTAAGGGCTGAAGCCAGCGCTTACTGTACAATCTCCATCATAGTTGACGAGAAACAAGACAGAGGCATGGGGCGGGGCTTGAAGGTGTGATTTAGGCAAACCCTGTCCGAAGCTCCACCCACAGCCTAATCAAATCTGCTGTTCATAGGGTTACAGAAGATGAGGCTGGAGTTGATATCATCAAGCCACGGTCATCTTTAGTAACGTTTGGGGCTTCAGGCCCAGATCTGTGAGTCTTTGGAAAATAGCAAGAGACTCAGCAACTATGATCTACATCACCCGTCTGCTTCCAGAATCATACATACCAAGAAGGATCTAGATCCTGAATTCCGTTCCGTTACTGCTGCGCAGAACCAAAAGGGGACCATTTTCCAATCCAATGACTGGAAAACATCCCCTTCAATTAGGATTTAATTAAAATGTGTAAATTAGGATTCAATCCTAATTTAATTTAATTTTTTTTCTTAACAACCTCAATAACAAAGCAAAAAAAATCCCATTTAGTCATAAATAAAGGATAAATTCACACTCTGTATAGAGGCTGCATGCATATGTGCTAGGACCTGCTGCAGTATTGCAATCAGCTCAGTCACGTGCTAACGAAGGGCCAGTCAGCACAGGGACCTGCATCTGCCGGTGGTCATGCTGAGACTAGTAGTTCCACATGGCCTGAGGAGAGCAACAGGTGCCTATAGAGAACACAGGCATGCCCCATCTTACACCCACATAGAGGAGGGAGAGAGCACCTGATCCGTGCAGGAAGATGATGGAAGCCGTGTGCTTCCCGGCCGGAGCAACCACACATCGGGACAAGGTGCAGGGCGCCGCCATGACACACACGTGACTCCCAGGCAGGCGCCGCGCATGCGCAGCTGGTTGCCTGGGACATCTTTGTATGCTTATCAGATGGGGTTTTATGATGTCCAGACAGTGTAATGTATGGGAATATGTGGAGCTTATAGCCAGCATTGGAAGTAAAGTGCACATATTATGCTGTATATGACACTGAATAGAGAGTCTGATGTCCTGATATGATCACACATTGCAATTGTAATAATGCTGCCTCCATCATGTTCTCCTAGTATTGGGGTTATTGATAGTGTTTTTAAATTAGGACATCAGATATTTGTATTTCCAGAGTAAAATATGTCCATCTTTAATACTGGTTAAATAGTAATTGCAAGCCACACTAATAATGTCACTTTAGGACTATGAACTATAAAAACAGGACTATGAAAAATAATCTAATTGTGCTCTAGTGGGTTTCAAAGCCCCTGATATGTCTACAGCAGGTCAAAAGGCACACAAATCTGCAGAAGAAATGTAATAAGAAAGGGTAACAAGTTGTTTTCTGGTTATTATTTGGTAGAATTGTCTGATAAAATGTCCCCTGGTGAGTTCCTTAGGGATAATTCTTCCTCCTTGACTATAGATGTATTGGCTGTAGTCTGTAGCTTCTCTCTTGATATACAGTGGTTCTTGTCTAAATAGCTGCAGTCTAGACTCTGTTACTGTCTAGTTACTGTCTCGGTGGCTGTGGTCTCGGTAGCTGCCATCTTGGTGGTTGTAGTCTCTGTAGCTGCTATCTCAGTGGCTGTAGTCTCTATAGCTCATATCTCAGTGGTTGTCTCTGTAGCTGCCATCTTTGTGGTTGTAGTCTCTGTTGATGCCATCTTGGTGGTTGTTGTCTCTGTTGTAGCCATCTTTGTGGTTGTAGTCTCTGTTGCTGCCATCTTGGTGGTTGTAGTCTCTGTTGCTGACATCTTTGTAGTTGTAGTCTCTGTTGCTGCCATCTTTGTGGCATTTGTCTCTGTTGCTGCCATCATGGTGGTTGTTGTCTCTGTTGTAGCTCTCTGTTCTGTGCTCTGTGGTTGTAGTCTCTGTAGCTGATAACTCGGTGGTTGTCTCTGTAGCTGCCATCTTTGTGGTTGTAGTCTCTGTTGCTGCCATCTTGGTGGTTGTTGTCTCTGTTGTAACTCTCTGTTCTGTGCTCTGTGGTTGTAGTCTCTGTGTTGTCATGTCGGTGTCTGTAGTCTCTGTACCTGTCATCTCGGTGGCTGTAGTTTCTGTAGCTGCTGTCTCGATGACTGTAGTTTCTGTAGTTGTCATCTTGGTGGTTGTAGTTTCTGAAGCTGCCATATTGTAAGCTTTCCTTTCGGTGCGCGGTGGCAATAGTCTATGTAGTTGCCATCTCTATGGCTGTAGTCTTTGAGCTGCCATCTTGGTGGCTGTAGTCTCTGTAGCTGCCATCTTGGTAGTTGTAGTCTCTGTAGCTGCCATCTTGGTAGTTGTAGGCTCTGTAGCTGCTATCTTGGTAGTTGTAGTCTCTGTAGCTGCCATCTTGGTGGCTGTAATCTCTATAGCTGCCATCTTGGTGGTTGTAGTCTCTGTTGTAGCTTCCCTTTCAGTGCTCGGTGTCTGTAGTCTCTGTAGCTGCCATCTTGGTGGTTGTAGTCTCTGTAGCTGCTGTCTTGGTGGTTGTAGTCTCTGTAGCTGCTATCTTGGTGGTTGTAGTCTCTGTAGCTGCCATCTTAGTGGCTGTAGTCTTGGTAGCTCCCATCTTGGTGGTTGTAGTCTCTGTAGCTGCCATCTTGGTAGTTGTAGTCTCTGTAGCTGCCATCTTGGTGGCTGTAATCTCTATAGCTGCCATCTTGGTGGTTGTAGTCTCTGTTGTAACTTCTACACATTTCTCTGTAATTATGCACCAGTATTAATTAACCATTTTTTTATATCATTTTTTTAATCATTTTTATTAGATTTTTACAGTAGTTTCATACAAACACAACAAAACCATACAAACAGTATTCATAAATCTAGGCTGCGGGGGGAGACTTAGGGTTAGGGAGTGCGGTTGCTTACCTTTTGGAGGAATGTGTTCGCTGCTCCAGGGATTGATTGCTATGCCTCATCTAAGCAAAAGCAATCGATATCCCAGCCAGTTCGGAATAGGGCCGTTTGCAACGGGGACCCACACTTGATCTTTTAGTGGAGGCAGTAAAATGGTTCATTCTAACCCCTCCCTTATTTAGTATTGACCTCTCCCCCTTATTCTTTTTCCCTATCCACTATCTTCCCCATAGCCACTCCCCCGATATTCTCTACAGCCCCCACATCTCCTGTTCCCTCTACACCCTCCCCCATTGTTTTCTCTATACCCCTCTCTCTACTCGGTCACAATCTCCGGCAAGAAAATCTGATTTCCAAAAAAGGGACATCCGAAAAGGATTTTTTATGAATGGGCGAGTATGCCGTTTGGCATACTTCACCCAATCACTTTTGCAATTATCTACCAGTATGTTTTTGGCGTGTGGGAGGAAACTGCAGCAACGAGAGAAAACCCGGGAATCGAACTCATGACATCAGCGCTGAAAGCTACTTACTGAGACACAGTGCTGCCCCGTCTGTTAATCGCCTGATTGAGCCAGTTATCCAACTAAAGTCTAGCTCAAGGTTCTCATCCAGTGTGGCATTTTAACCAGCTGTGGTTCCAGGTGGCAGAGGGCATAAATAATAGTAATGGACAGGATCCAGACTTCTTTCTGCAAAAGGGGCGTTTTTCCCTTGCAAAAAGCTGAAAATATCCTCTTCTGTGGAAGTGCGCATGCACACGTTACATGTTTCCGTTATGGAGGTGGAACTGAGAGAGTCTGCGTTCCGTATTGTAATGCTTTTCAGGAGCGGTAGGCGTATGTGCAGTACACTTTGAGGGAGAGGGAATTACGCAGATTGTACAGTAAGCCCTAGCCTGCAATCTTAATTTCCATGTTCCAAGGGTCCTGCTCGTGGAAGTTCCTTAAGTGCGAGGGGCGTAACCTCTACGCACGCATAGGACAGAGGATCTGGTGGCGGACCAGCATCAGAACTCCGCGACTGCTACACTCGAAGCTCTGAGGAGACGGAGATTTGGACCCTGTCTAATCTTGGAGGCTGAATGGCATATGGAACCCCTGCCACCCCTTGCACTTACGTTAAGTCTCACACGTGGATCGCACGATTTGCTTTCTGTGCATGTGCAGTCCGAATGCCACGTGCGGAAATTAGCTTGTCTTACTAATTCTGGATCCACACCGTAGGCTTTAGGTTTATGCCATATGACTTTAATTTATTGGAGAAGGGACTTTCAGACTGCCAAATTAAACGGGAACATAAGTACCTTTAGGTCAGAGTTATTTTGCTTCAGTGCAATTTGTCAATTGGCCAAAATGATTAGGATGTTTGAAATGTGACAGCCATATTTTAATACTTCATTTAAACGTAACAAGAGCCATGACTCTGGGGAAATATGTGCATTGAGAACGAAACCTGTTTAGGGGAGAAAATATGACAATTTAACAAACATTCCCCATAAGAGAAAATGTAAAGGAATTCAATTATATACAACTAGATGCCTAAAAGCAATATGGCCCAGATCCAGAACAACGCTTGTGAGCGAATTTACACGTGGCGGAGACGTAAAATCGCCTTTTGGTAAGTACTGCGCATGCGCACCATAGAAAATACGCTCAGTAACGTAGCGTAATTGTGAACGTATGGGCCATTCACGTATGTGTCATGTAAATACTTACATGTGGGCGTGCCAATATTACGTGAGTCCAAATTACGTCTGAAATACGCTAAGTAGATGGGGGTTTTTATTTAAAGTGTACAGTATGGGCGTGCTTAGCTGCGTAAATACGTGTTGCCCATAAGTACGTGTGCGTAACACTGCGGTTACATTGGCAAAAGTTAAGGTAGGGTTTGAAAAGCGGATCTTGACAAAATACGTTCAAGGGGTGTGCCTAGGGAAGTGTATAGAAGGTACGCACGCGAAAATACGCTACGCGAATAAACGTACGGCAAACGTAGTTCTGTATCTACTCCTATTTCTATAAGTTCATTTGTTTCAGTAATGCTTCTTTGACTTGCCGGTGTTCATCTGGTTGAAATAATTGGTATTATGTTGAATTTGGAATAAGTTAGATTTTTCTAAGCAGATTTTCCATTTTTATTTAAAAAAAAACGTGTTTTTACAAAAATGCAGATTCTTTTTGTTTTTCTTAGAGTTACATAGTTGATGAGGTTGAAAAAAGACAACAGTCCATCAAGTTCAACCTATTTTGGATCTCCTACGATCCCTATCTTTATATTGGAAGTTAATCCATATAAAGCAACCTCAAAACTGTTGCAATCCTAAGATAAATAAATACATACATTTCTACCTTGCTCCACTACTGTCCTTTATTTAAATTAGCGGTCCTGGTAACCCTGAATGTCCTTTTCTGCTAAAAATGTATCTAATCCTTTCTTAAACATATCCAGTGAATCTGCCATCACAACCTTTTCTGGCAGTGAATTCCACATCCTGACTGCCCTTACTGTGAAGAACCCTTTCCTGGCAGTGACTCCACATCCTGACTGCCCTTACTGTGAAGAACCCTTCCCTGGCAGTGACTCCACATCCTGACTGCCCTTACTGTGAAGAACGGGTTTGTATTTAAAGTGTACAGTATGGGCGTGCTTAGCTGCGTAAATACGTGTTGCCCATACGTACGTGTGCGGATCACTGCGGTTACGTTGGCAAAAGTTAAGGTAGGGTTTGAAAAGCGTATCTTGACAAAATACGTACGTTCAAGGGGTGTGCCTAGGGGAGTGTATAGAAGGTACTTGCGCGTAAATACACTACGCGAATAAACGTACGGCAAACGTAGTTCTGGATGAACCCCTATTTCTATAAGTTCATTTGTTTCAGTAATGCTTCTTTGACTTGCCATTGTTCATCCGGTTGAATTAATTGGTATTATGTTGAATTTGGAATAAGGAAGATTTTTCATTTTTATTTAAAAAAAATGTGTTCTTACGAAAATGCAGATTCTTTTTGAGCAAGTTTTTTTTTTTCAGCCAATTAGCTAACTGCACCCGCCTCCTGCCAAGCTTGATAGGTGGCCTTAGCAGCCAATCAGTGCAGAGATTGGGGCAGATCCAGAACAAAGTTTCCTTTCGTATTTACGCCTGGCGGAAACGTAAAAACGCGATTTGGTATGTACTGAGCATGTGCACGACAGATGTTACACTACGTAACATAACTCTGAGTGTAAGGGTCTTTCACGTATCAGCAGCGTAAGAACTTTAAAGGGGGTGTTCCAGCCTTACAACAACCGAAATTACGGTTTGATGGCGGGTTTTTTGCCTTTAAATAGTACAATATGGGCGTGCTTAGCGGCGTAACTACACGCAGACGATACGTTCGTGAGCGGACAAAAGATAAGGTAGGGTTTAGAAAGCGTAAAGCGGCCAAAGTACGTACATGCAGGGGGCGTGCCAAGGGGAGTGAATAGAAGGCACGCTCGCGGAAATACGCTACGCTAGGAAACTGATTGCAAGCGGAGTTCTGGTTCTACCCATTAACTGTAGGCCCTGCAGCCAATCGGAAGTAACATACGCACTTACGTAAACGCAAAGGGCCTGATCCAGACCTACGCTCGTGTGCGTTTTTACGCCGGTCGTAAGTGTAAAAACGGCCATTTGTAGTTACTGCGCATGTGCGGGGCAGATGTTACGCTCATGTTATGGTCTGAAAATCTGAGCGTATGTGCCTTGATCGTAACCGCTTCGTATTAACGCTCAAAGGGGGCGTGTCTGCCTTCCGAAATCCGTAAATACGCACCGAGGGCGAGGTGAGGCATTTAAATCGTACAGTATGGGTGTGCTAAGCGTCGTAACTACGCAATACCCATGCGGACGCCCGCGGTTACGAACAAAAAAGTTAGGGTAGGATTTTCTGAGCGCATGAAAGCAAAACTAAGTATGAGCAAGGGGAGCGCCTATTGCCGTGCATCGCAGGTACGTTCGGCGTTATTACGCTACGCACACGAGTGTAGGTCTGGATCAGCCCCGTAGACTTAAGGGTGTCCTATGGAGGCGGAAGTCACCGAAAACCCGTCCGTGCGAGGGGAGTGTCAGGGGTGTTGCCTTGCTACATAGGTGCCTATATTTGCGTACTTTATACACACGTATCTGTGAATACGGCCCCCTACGTCTATATATCAAACATTCACCAGCTGAATGGTGGCTGTATTATTGTTCAAAAAGATTTGAAAATAGAAATTTGCTATTGAGAAAATGAACCTATTTTCCCTGATCCTAATAGCTACAGGAGAAGCTTAGGGTTAGGCTGCAGAGCATACAGTGTTAGGACTAAAGAAAGGGAAGGTTAGGGTTAGGTTGTAGGACATAGAGGGTTAGGCTGCAGGGCATGAATGGCTAGGGTTAGGCTGCAGGGCATGAATGGTCAGGGTTAGGCTGCAGGGCATGCAGTGTTAGGACTGAAGATAGGGAAGGTTAGGCTGTAGGGCATGGAGGGTTACACTGTGGGGCGTGAATGGTTATGGTTAAGCTGCAGGGCATGAATGGCTAGGGTTAGGCTGCAGGGCATGAATGGTCAGGGTTAGGCTGTGGGGCATGCAGTGTTAGGACTGAAGAAAGGGAAGGTTAGGCTGTAGGGCATGGAGTGTTACACTGTGGGGCGTGAATGGCTAGGGTTAGGCTGCAGGGCATCAATGGCTAGGGTTAGGCTGCAGGGCATGAATGGTCAGGGTTAGGCTACAGGGCATGTAGTGTTAGGACTGAAGAAAGGGAAGGTTAGGGTTAGGCTGTAGGGCATGGAGGGTTACACTGTGGGGCATGAATGGTTATGATTAGGCTGCAGGATATGGAGCGCTATGGCTGAAAAAGGGTAAGGTTAAGGTGAGGCTGCGGGAAAGGGAGGGATATGGTTAGGTTAGGAAAGGGAAGGGTTAGGTTAAACACTTACCTTTTGGCAGGTGACTCAAGGAGTCGCATCTCCACCGCTTTCTAAAATGCAGAATGCTGGCATTTGTCTACATTCAGCTGTAGCACGATAGTCATTCAATATGAAGACCATTAAAGCACACGTCACCTATACAGTCCTTTAAACAGTCTTAAACACTTAATATACAGTATTGTTTGTATTCACAAATGTGCACAAAAACATTAGTACAAACTAAAGAAAAGAAAGAAAATATTTAGCTTGCAAATGTAGTTTTAACAAGGATTATTAGAATATATATGTATTAAAATGTTGTTTCTGTTCTACAGCAAATGTAGCTTTTGCACTGATATTCCCAGTCAGTTTATTGTGTATAGCACGCTTGAGCTCCTTTCAGTATACAGCACATAAAGTTTTTACTGCCCAGGTGCAGTCTGTATGGAGTAACACAAAGATCGCAGAATAAAGTACAGTTTGCTATGACTTGTATGAAAACAAACAGAAAATAGAAAGAAAATCCAAAGGCTTTCATTATTAAGAAAACTCACACACTGGTCTGGAGTCACAGTTACTTCGTTTTCGTCTTGCGTACGTTGTTTTAAGAATTGAGCTGGACTTAGGATCGCAATTGTTCCCGACCGATTCACAAGTCCGACTTTAAGGCATTTCCGACCCTAACTTCAACGTAGACGGCGTTGCACTATTACTACGCATTCGCGGTTGATGCAAAATCGATCCGACCCTAAATATACGCACCTAACTATCCTTAATATCGGATCTCTGAATCAGGCCCACAGACCTCAACCTTTAACCCTAATTTTCAGGCCCTCCTTCTGGTTTCCTTAATTATCCAAAAGTTTCCACGTTTCTTCCAAAAGGAACAAAGTTGAAAGAGGACAATGCTTTTTTTTTTGAGGTTGACGTGAGCCAGCGTGTAATTTTGTTTGTATGTTTAAATGCTTTTGGGACTATTTTTTGATGAAAAGGGAACTGAATAATTATCATTAAATTGCGCCCCCCCCCCTGCCCCCTCACTTTATATTTTCAACTTTGTGGGAAAATCTTTTTAAAAGAGATTGTCCTTTTAAATGTATCCCTTTAATTGGATTATGGGAAATTG
>WWET01002807.1:178463-198436 GCA_011038615.1 Limnodynastes dumerilii | reverse complement strand
CTATCTCATATCTATCTATCTCATATCTATCTATCTCATATCTATCTATCTATCTATCTATCTATCTATCTATCTATCTATCTATCTATCTATCTATCTATCTATCTATCTATCTATCTATCTATCTATTTATCTATCTATCGGCATTGGGGCTGATTCAGAGATGCAATTTTTACACTACTTAGGTGCGTATATTTAGGATCTTAGAAAATTCGCATAACTGCGCATGCGTAGCCGTCTACGTAGGGGTTAGGAGCGTAAATTCGCTAAGAGCGGACCTTAGAATCGATCGCAAGCACTTAAGATCTTAAGTGCTGCGAAAGTTTAAGATCTGAAGGATTTGCATGGAAATGGGCGGGGGGAGGCAGGTAGATGAGGGAAAGTGGGCGCGGGCAGAAACTTAGGATCGCAAATAAACGCTACTACTTCCCTTAAGATCTCAAATGACAGTGCAGAGTTAGGGTTAGTCAATGTGGTCTAACTTTAAGATCCACCGCTGTTTGCAAGGGGAGTGACTGTTTATGCAGTGGGCTGTAACCTGGTAAGATCTGAACTAAGGTGCGTATATTTGCGATCTTTTCACAATCGCATCTCTGAATCAGCCCCATTGTGAGTACATACATATCAAATGGATAGGGACTCACCTACAGGAGATGCCTTGACGCTGGGCAGGTGAGATAACCCAATATAGCTATATTGTGACCTAAGCCTCCAATTGATGTATGTGCTGACACATAGTGTTACAGAATGTTTGGTATGGAGCACAGTGCTCTTCCTGCATGATCTACAGTAGCAATAACTGTGCCAATAGTAAATCAGGGGCCACATGCAGTACATCAGGAGCCACGTGTTCATATAAAGCATAGTAAAATGTCCAACAAAACTACTTGTGGCCGCCTTTACCAAAATAGAAGAATTTAAATAAAGTCCAATATTTATTTTTATGTTTATCGTTTATTTAATATTTATGAGGCAAATGAGTCTCCTATTACCTATGTCCCCCATCAGAACCTTAAAGACAAATTTTAGCCTAGACAGGAAAAGCAGATAGACAGATTTTGGGGAAACATATGGTGACAGGGGACCTGAACCAGACTTAAGATCATTTTACTTACGCAAGTGTACCTAAGTTGCACACTATAAAGTATAATGCATTCCCCTCTCACATACGTAACTTATCTGACTTATGTCAACCCTGCCTTAGATTTTCCGTTCGTATCTCTGGTTGTACGTATCACCTTGTCGTATGTAAGTACCTGAAACCAGCCCATACTGTACACTTTAAGGCCTGTATTCAGAGTACCGGACATATAACATATACGTCCGGTGTTTAGCGATTTTTACTACTGCGCATGCAATCTACGTATCTTTTCTTACAGACATGGAGGCTGACATTAAGGGGGCAGACATGAAGGCTGGCAATAAGGGGGTAGACATGGAGGCTGGCATTTAAGAGGGCAGACATGGAAGCTGGCAATAAGGGGGCAGACAAGGAGGCTGGCCATAATAATAAGGAGCAGACATGGAGGCTAGCCATAATAATAAGGGACAGACATAGAGACTGGACATAATAATAAGGGGCAGACATGGAGACTGGACATAATAATAAGGGGCAGACATATTGGGGCTGATTCAGAGATGCGTATAAACGACGCTATGCACGCACATACTGTACAATTTAAATGGCTCCCCCCCCTACATTCCTTAACTCCAGCGTCCGTACTAACTTCCTACTAAAAACACGCCCTGTTGTCGGAAAAAACGCAAACAATACGGACGCCAGAATCGCCGCTATGAAAAGGTCTTTGGTACGACCGGAAGTTGTCACTATGCACATGCGCAGTGCGGTTTTACTGCCGTTTTTACGCTTACGATCAGCGTTAGCTCGCATGCGAGCGTAGGTCTGGATCAGGCCCTATCAGGCATGCGCAGTGGATTCCCGCAGCCAGATTTGCGTATGCCGCATGCGTAAATTAGCTGTCGTTAAGTCTGGATCAGACCCAGGGTGTGTAACTACTGTCCGCCATGTTTAATACTGTGTAAATCTACTGCTGGTTATTTCATGACCCACAAGAGTTTTGTTCAGTATTAAAAAGTATAAACGGCAAAAGGCATTGTCATCGCTCGCACACCAGTCATTCAGGGACACCTTAATGCCATAAAAACACAGGGACCATACCTGCATTTAAAAGGAGACATGGTTTATTAAATTGGGCGTGATTAGAGCTGATAACTACTGATTTGTCACCCAGCCATGAATGGGTTTCAAGGGGATACGAGGACACCATTCCCTAGCGGTCAGGGTTCATAGGTCGACCACCTTCTGACCGCTTTGGAGGAGGCGCCATGGTGTTCTAGTTATGTTAAGTTATAGTTAAGTGTTAAGTTAGGTGCTGAATCCCCCCCCCCCATCTGCTATTTGTGCCACCTATTCACTTCTGGATGACCAATCAATAGTCATCAATTACAGATCGGCCCAATTAAAAAACCATGTTCCCTTTTTAAATTCAGCTCCTGTCTCCGTGTCTTTATTTTGGTAAGGTGTTCCTGGCTGACTGGCTGGTGCATGAATGGGGACTATGGGGCTGATTCAGAGATGCGATTGCGAAAAGATCGCAAATATACGCACCTTAGTTCAGATCTTAGCAGGTTACAGCCCACTGTTTAAATAGTCACTCCCCTTGCAAACAGCGGCGGATCTTAAAGTTAGTCCACCATTGACTAGCCCTAACTCTGCGCTGGCAGTTGAGATGAAGAGGCGGAGAGACGTGGTCAATGTTCAGTAAGGGGCGGGGACTAAGCAAATGCGCCCGATCCAGAACTGAACACAGACGTAACAAAGGACTGTTTACATCACAACATTTACACCAGCCCCAGGTCATGTCTCAGTCCAGGGGGTGACCTTTCGTGGTCTATTTCTTACACTTCACTTACGTTAGGATGTGACACTTAAAATGTATTCTTTAGGGTGAGAAATGGCTGCTGATGTATTCTGTCTGTATCACATCATTTCTACAGACAGTAAGCAAAAAAATTGCTTTCATATTTTTTATTCTAAATGTTGTTTGCAATTATTTTTTGATATTTACATTCCGACACAAGCGATAGCAAGAATCAGAACTTCCATGTACAGCCAGCATTACCCTGTGCTGCCCTACTCATGTGCAACTTATTTGGGCCTGTAGCTGCATGGTGCTTATATGCTGTGCACCTGTACTCCACACGCTGTAATTGCTTGATATCCAGTGGTGCCAGTGTGTGATTTTGGATCGGATGCATCTGCGGCACATGCGCGGCTTTGGAATTTCCAAGCGTCTCTGTATCGTGCTCTTAGGGCCGGATCCACATCTAAGAATTCCTGACTTTCTATGTAAACCTAGATCAGCCCTTAGGGCCCGATCCAGACCTACACCGATGCGCTGAGCTTAGTAAAGCACAGTGTATCGGCATGCACTCCCCCCCGTCCCAGCGTATTTACCCTCGCTTACACCGGCTGAAGGCTACCCTAACTTCAGCCAGCGTAAGCGAGGGAAAATACGCTGCGACAGGAGCGTATTAACAAAAACCCCTCCCTCATTAAACTACCTCCCCCCCGCCTACCTACACTAACATTTGCGTAGTACCGGCAAGGGACAACCCCTCAGCTGTTACTACGGTGATACTACGTTTCCATTGTTACGCTGGCCAACATCTGGCCGGCGCATGCGCAGATCGGCATTTCAGACGATCTTACGCTTACGCCCGGTGTTTTACCGCTGGCCAGCGTAGGGCTGGATCAGGCCCGAAGGGCGGAAGCTTTACTGGGAAATCAGACATAGATCTCCCAGTCAGCCTGCTTGCGACGTTCACGAGAAGCAGCCTGCAAGGATTGAGGTAAGTAAAGTTTCACTGTGGGGCCCCAGGATTAAGGGGGGGCCCTCTTGTTTGGGTTCCCAGGGTCTCAGCGGTGGGACCCAAAGGAAAGTATTTATCTTACCTCTGGGCAATTTATTTAAATTTACGCCATTGTTCGTATCATCTGATGTGCACATGCGCACAAGTAAAGTAAGGGCCGACGTACGCAACAGCCTTGTGTCAGTCCCTTATCATGATTATATCTTAATCCGGCCCTAGATTTTGTAATTATCTTAATCCTTCTTTGCAGGAAGCTCCTCCACGCTGAGCCTTTTGCCTCTGACATTCGGGAAATCTCATGTGTCTTGTGAGATTGATGATGTCATCAATCTCACGAGACATTGAGCTCCACAGAACTGGCAGCACAGCAACAGGATCCGGATGATTGGACACATCTTTCTGTGTACAAGGAAAATAATAATAACAAAAAAGTATATATATTGGCGCCCGGGCCTGGGATTACGGTTACCGGCGACCCTTCCAAACCTATAAACATTCTTTCCATGTTCCTTGTTACAATCCAACTGTTCCAGTGAAAAAAAAAAAAAAAAAATCAACAGTCATCGAGGATTTGTTCAGAGTGTAAAAAGAAAATCACACTCTTTAAAAAATCCCCTTTTCTTGCGTTTGCTGCGATTCAGGACAGACTCTTCCCAGAATCCTCCGAGCTGCTGACAATCTAATGTGACGGAAAGCTAGAGCAGGCCCTCTTTACAGATGTCAGAACAAAGCCTGCTCGAAGAGAGAGATAACTTTACAGAAAACGCATGTCATTATGTAAAAATCTATAATGTGGTATTTAATGATCACAAAGCTTATCTGCTCAAGATGTTTTCTTATAAACAGGGGTAGGATTCGAGGGGCCTGCAGTTTGTCATAGCGTACAAAACAAGCGTGGCTTCTTACATATCGGGCCGAGCGTTCCTGTGTACATTTAATCACATTACTTAGAATACTTAAATGGAGATAAACAAGCGGGTTTTTTTTTTATACCGGTTTTTAAAAACATGTGGGTAGAGGTCACAAAAGAGATGAAAAACAGGGCATGAAGTTGCTGACATGTTACCCTTATTTGAACTTTTATTTTTTCCAGATTTCTTTCCATGGTAGATTAACATTCAATCTAGTTCTATTTAAATAAAGCTACAGTATATATCTGTCTAGTTATTGCCATTTATAATAAATGTAACTCTAAGGAATTTCAATAAAATTATTACCTTTATAAGTAACTGTAAACTTTAATTGGCTTTTGAAATGTACGTAAATATATATCTTTATATATATATTTTTTTTTTTACCTAGGCTGTTACAAGTAACAAGGAGAAATCTCTTATAAATATCTAATCATCTGGGTCTGATCTGACATTTTTAGTAATATTATTAATAGTAGTTTGCTCTGGTTCATATTGCAAATTTATCTTATTATAGCCTCTAGATAATGTGTCACAAGAGATTTATTCGAGTTCCAGCGGGGATGATCTCACCGCTTAGGCCACCATGATGGTGATGTGAAAGGTCTAACGGCTTCCATAAAGAAACAACATCTCGTCTGAAGAGATGGAATGCTGGACTGCGCTATATAAAATATTCCAAATATAAAAGCATATACTTTAGTTAAAATAGAGTTCCGTCATAAAGGATTTTGGGTAGATTTACTAAAACTACTAAAACAGGTATATAAAATTGTCCACACGGCCAATCAGATTCTCTCATAGTCTAGAACAAGCATAGGTAACCTTTGGCCCTCCAGATGCTGTGAAATGGGTGTAGTTCACAGCTTTGATGGTCTGTATTGTGCCTGATCGGTTTCCGGCAATGAACCGACGACCCGACGGGACAGCCTCGTTACCGCAACTGGTGTGTCTTTTAAGATTTCAAAGGCAACAGTCACTATTTTCCTCACCCTAACCCCAACTATCCCCAACTATCCCTTTCCTGAAGCATATCCTTAACTCTCCCCTAACCCCAACCATCCCCATCCTGCAGCTTAACCCTAACGATCCCCTTCCCACAACCTAACCTTACCCTTCCACTTACCCTGAGCATCAACTTCCCGAATCCTAACCTTAACCTAACCCAGACCATCCCCTTACCGCAACCTAACCTTAACCCTCCTCTAACCATACCTGTTCTGCAGCCTAACCTTAACCCTCTCCTAACCCTTACCATCACCTTACCGCAACCTAACTTTAACACTCCTTTAACCCTAACTATACCTGTTCTGCAGCCTAAGCTTAACTCTATCCTAACTCTAACCATCCCCTTCCCACAGCCTGACCCTAAACCTCCCTTAACCCTAAAAATCCTCTTCCTGCAACCTAACCTTAACCTTCCACTAACCCTAACCATCAACTTCTTGAATCCTAACCTTAACCCTCCCCTAACTTTAACCATCCCTGTCCAGCAGTCTAACCTTAACCATCGGGAACGGGTTCCTTGTCAATAACCTCAGATGGGAGGTTATTCAACTTATCAACTACCTTTCAGTGAAGTTATTTTTCCGGATATTGGACCGTATTCAGACATAAGAAGCTCTGGCTTGTTAGGTGCGGAGAATTAAGAATTAGGTGCTTAGACTCAGATTGTCTTTAAAGACTGCATATAGTTTAGTAGGAAGAAAGACGTGCCAGAGCAGCCTCTGGGAAATTTTAAGAGTGTGTGTGGGACAGGGAAACCTACGTGCGTATTTTCCTTCTTAAGAAGTTAAGCATGGGAAGTTCGGGAAGTGCACTCTTAAGTGCCCTAAGTTCGTAAAATAAGGGGTAGGTGGCATGGGAGGAAGCATTCAGTTAGGTGCGGATTCATGCATAGACACACCTTCTTAAAGCTTTCTCAGCTGTGAATCAGGTCCAATTCCTCTAAGCCCACCACCCTCCAGTCTATACACATGCCCTTGTGTTCGGATACATTTCTTCCTTTAAAGAATTCCACCATCCTGTACTTTGCACTTAGCATCCCCCCCACCTTGCGTATGTAACCTACACATCTGTCAGAGACCAGTAGCATCCAGATCTGTAATGGAAAATCGTTTGCTGATCATGATCAAGATGCAGTCGTTTTACGCTCCTTGCAACCGTTTTGCGGAAGTCTGAATCCTGTACTGAAATACAATGATAATAGTAATGTTATTCACATTATTCCATAGACTACCAAATAAAATCAGTGGCGTAAGTACTGGAGGCAATGGAGGCTTTGGCCTCCAGGGCACCAGTCCTGGAGCATGTCTTCATCGGATCTGGCAGTCCATTCACTGCAGCTGCTGGCTCCTAACTATGAGCAGCAGCGGCTGCTGGATTCATGATGCAGAGACCTCAGGGGCGGTCTCCCTCTCTGTAGCTTCCAATTGTTTCATCAGAAGCTACAGGGGGAGGGACCAATATCCTGAGCTCCCTGCATCTATTTCATGAGCTCAATCTGGCAGGTGCAGGGATAACTGGGAGATCTGACATAGATCTCCCACTCAGCATACACAATGGGCTCGAGGAGCAGCAAAGAAGAAGGTAGGTGAAGTTAGGAGGGTCACGCATGGCCCTATGTTCAGGAAGGAGGGGGGCCGCATGTTCAGCGTAGGCCCGGAGGCAAGCATTTATCTTGCCTCTCGGGGCGATTTCTATTAACTTATGCCAATAAATAAAATGATCATAAAATATGATACAATGCAATGATTCAAAACAAAATAAAAACATGAAAAAACTGCTTAAACTATTTATTAAACCAAAGGTAAAATAAAAAAATCAGAAAATCAAGATAATCCCCAGATGTGTAATGTAACAAAAATAGCAATAAATAACTAATTAAATATTTACTGGTTCCAAGTGTCTCTAATGGGGATTTTTAGTTTGTTGTGAAAACAGTCACTCAAACGGAATTTTAATGACTTGGACATAAGTTAAAAATACGATGATGTTGACTTTTTTTTTATCTTTGAATGACCTTTTGGTTTACAAGGTTTTACATGTGTTCTGTCAAGTCCAATGAAGCCCTACAAATCTTTCTGCACAATGCACCTCTTAATTGCTTAAAGTTCAATAACAAAGTAAATCTCTTAATCCCTTAAACTGCTAAATCTAATTTTCACTCCAGAGAACGCAACTGAACATCTTCTGGACTCATGTTCCCTGTTAAAACTATGTCAGCTTTTTGGCAACAAACTCCCTTGAGACTAATTTAGCAAAATGTTTCAATGCTTCTCCCATTCCTGATGCGAGACATCATTAGCGTGTCAAAATAACAGGCACAGTGTTCCGTAAACAGCGACCAGCCCATGTTTTATCAGTGCACATCGGCCAATTTTGTGTTTTAGTTTGCATGATGTGTAGACATTTTTGGATAAGCGTGTAATTTTGCAAGAAATGGGTGAAATAAAAGAGGAAGGTGTCTTACCTGTACTTTTTCCATGCTCCAAGACAATGGTGCAAAGAATTTATAGAGAATATCTACCAAAGCCAAGGAGAGGATCTATCTCGATCAGGGGTTCTTAACCTTTTTTTGGAGTGTACCAGTTACCGATTATAGAATCATGTCAAGTACCACTTTGCATATCATATATACTGTTGCAGGTCCCCGCTGCAATGTATCACGTTGCGAAATAGGAACAGCCGAAAGTTGCTTTTTGGCTGTCTCTATTTCGAATGAGAGCCATCGCAGAATTTTTTTTTATGAAAGGAAGTAATTACGAGTGATTTGCTGACTCTCCCGAGATACCAGAGATGCCTGAATCAAGAGAGTCTCCCGAATAGTCTAGAAATCTTGATAAAGACTGATGCTGCCATTTTTATTGACAAATAGTTTTCCTGGTCGTACATAGGACACACCCCTTTGGTGGTACAGGACCAATTGACTCTAGTGTTTGATTGTGTGTGTGTGTTTCTGTGTGTCCCTGAAGGGGGTGTGGTTTATCCAATGAAACGACGTGGCTTTATTCTGCTATCATTTGCATGTATGATAAGGTGTAAACTCTCATTTTACACCTTATTATATGAGCTAAGAACTCACAGGAGAGGGTCTTGTCACTATAGTATCACAGGAGGGGGTCCTGTCACTATAGTATCACAGGAGAGGGTCCTGTCACTATAGTATCACAGGAGAGGGTCCTGTCACTATAGTATCACTGTAGCAAAGCTGTAGGAGTCTGTCCCTGCATCTCTGCTATAATAATCAGATGCTGCAGAACTCGAAGGTGAGTATACGGGGGGAAGGGACTGCAGGGACAGAATCCGGTACAGGAGCCCTTTTAGCCGGTACAGACCATTAAAAACTGGTATTATACCTGCTAGGGTAGGTGTGTGTGAGAGTGTGTGTGTGTGTGTGTTTTGTAAGGAATTTAGAATGTAGCAGCAATGGGGAAGGGAATGGTGCGAATGACAAATATTCTCTGTGCAGCCCTGTGGAAAATTGTTGCTGCTATATAAATAAAATGTTAATAATAATACACACAGACACACAGATTTCATCTGCACCAATATCTCACACATCCCTGTTTATTTAGGAAAGGGGCACAACTGTTAAGCAAAGGAAAAAGGTGAAAACTTCAAAGCCATATTAATAGGGGTAGGAAGGTGAGCCAACCAAAAGGAAAGACACGGGTAACACAGAAGGAAGGAAACAGGGTTTTTGTTGGATCAAAAACCTTTCTAATGACACATCGGGGAAATAGTTTTACATGATCTGAGCTACTTTCTCCTCCCCCGCCCCCTAAAAATGTGATAAATTAAAACATACATGCAAACGTTATCCACGCAATCTTTAAAGTATCCATTTATCTTTACAGAAGATGGGGGAAAAAGCTAATAATTCCATGCTGTATAATATTACTGTAATGATTTATAAAAACTGTAAATATAATTTATTTAACTAGGTTTTCACTGAAAGAATGCCTGCTTACACAGCTTGAAGCATTTAAAATCCTTCATGTCAGCCTCTGGCAGTGCTGGAGTATAAGCGCTGTTCTCCCGTCACTTCATCACGGGAAGCCGTTCTTTTTATTTTATGTTTTTTAACCCTAGGTACCGGGCGGAAAGATATCAAAGGCCCCCATAGCATATGCGTTTTCAGAAAGCCGACAGGCCAGGAAATAGTTAACACAGTCACGGTCCAGTTTCCAGTGACTGCATGTGCTTGTCCCAAAGAACGGTGTCAGTTCTTCCATGTCATGTGACAAAAAAAGCCAAACATTTGTAACGGCTAAAAAAAAAAAATATATAAATATATATATATAGCACAAAGCGGTTCTGCAATTGTGTTTCAGCAAGCAGAGGGTTAATGTTGGAGGGGAGGGAAGCTTTGCTGATCCTGCACAGGTGCACAGATGGCGGATATGAAAAGCAGTTAGTGTTCATGGCACTGCAGTGTGTCCACATTATTCTTAAACGATCAACGATTGATGACCTCACCCAAATCTCACAACATCCACACTGAAATAATGACTCGCGCAAATGAAAGGGATTCAAAGAAGGGGGCATATGTTAATTAAATACAATTTGTGGATTGGATTGACTGCATAATTTAGGGTAGAGACGGGTGGTCGTAATAGCAGGTGGGGGTATCAGCCTCCGGAATCTTAAAGCATCCGTTGTTGAAAGGCACCCCCAACCTTGCAGACCAAACCCCGGCTCCACCTCTTGATGACGGAGGAGGCGGACCAGGACCCCGCCATGGGGCAGTCAGCCTATCTTTGATTAGAAGTCTGCACCTCTGATTAACACATATTTCTCCCCTCATTCCACCCTGCGCCAAAATTCTATGGTGACACCCACCCACCTCTACCGCCAACCCATGTCCCATCTGAAAAGCAAGAAGACATGTTAAATAAATACATTCTAACAATAGGGGAAGGAGGGAAACAAACTTCAAAAGAGGTGGGACAAACACTGGGAAAGCACATTTATAAGCTCTGTCACCTGACCTAACCCCACCCTTCCAGCTCCACCCTGACCCCACCCCACTTGTTTTGTTTCTCACAGAACAACCCCTTGTTGCCCAATGTGGGTGAGGCTCAATCGGTCGTTTATGGTCCCTATGGTTATAGTGGAACGGGTTTGTTTACAAACACAGATTTCAGGCAATGAAAGTGTTCTCGTAATCATGGACCAGATCCAAAACTTTGCTTCTCAGAGCTTCATACACAAGGGCGGCGGAGATCCAAAGATCTCTGCAGTGTCCTCACTCCTGTGTGTACGGGCTTAGGATAGTAGCACCTTGCAGGTCGGTACATGCTTACAGTAGCAGGACCTCTAAATTGTACAGTAAGCACAAGTTTCCGCCATTATGCACCATCCAGATTTCCCAGCCTTCCCCACTTTACATAGGGGTCCTGCTAGGGAAACAGCTCGTGTGCAAGGAGAGTGACCTCCTCTCACATTCACAGCAGTTTAGATAAAGCGGTAATTCGGCATCGGATCTTTGCTGCCATTGCGCTTTGCACTCGGAACGCACCAGAACCAGCTGGATCAGAACCCTAGTCTCTAGACTTTAGATGTCTCTAGAAAATGGAGGTAAGTGTCAACTGAGTCCATATGAAAATGTATACAGTAAAATCAGTAACCATGTATATTCAGTGTACACCTACAACCACTTCACCCTTGTATATCACCCTTTATCTGTTTTCTTTAGTACGTTTTATGTAAATTCCTATTTTTGTGCTTTTATCTAATCGAAGCAGAAAATCAGCTTTTCTGTCTCTATTACTATCCACTGGTATATGTTACATATTATCAATACTAGCTAAGTTTTCAGTATTCAGTGAGTAAAGGTTTTCCCAGTAACTTTACAAGATGGTGTTAAGATGACCATACACTATGCATGTTATCATGGCCAGCAGGAGGAGGCCCGATAAACGGGACAATTTCCCACTAGGAAAAGGTCTCGACATCTCGCCCCTCACTTCATCTCATCATTCACTTCTCCTGATAGGATGGATAAACCTGGCAGAAGAGGGATGTGCTGCTGTGATTGACAGGAGGCCCTCGCAGCTGAATGACTGCATGGACCTCCTATCAGTCTCTGCACTGATTGGCTGTGCTTCTTGTAGATCTTACCAGGAGACCCATGCAGCTCCTGGCAGTAGTAGTGTGTGGCCAGTCCACCTCCTAGGAGGAGTACTCTATCTATTATTGGCTAGTACCGCAGCAATAAAGTCAAGAATGCAGAGGCGATGGAAATGAATCAGCATCGGGTAGATTGCCAAACACTTCAGGGAGTCAGGGAGATTACGGACTCCTTAGGAAGTCTCCCTGATATTCAGGGATAGTTGGTAAGTATGAATAAAACATCTATAAAGGAAGATTGGAGGTGTATATGTATATTTAACATTTTTTTTAAATTGACTGCTAGATTGGTTACTATGGTTCGGATTCACAGTTACTTAGTTTTCGTCTTGTGTATGTTGTTTTAAGAATTGAGCTACTACGTATGTAAGACGAAAACTACATAACTGTAAATCCGGACCTATATGTAAAACATCTACTTTTCACGCTTAGAGGTTTGAGAAAATCCACGTATTATCTCATATACATTTGATCCAAAAAAAGAACTATTTGATTAGGTTTTTAAAGGCACAAATGACATCGCTAATTCCAGTAAGTGGATTGGTTTGGCAGTCGCATGATCTTTACCTGGGGGTGGAGAGGCTTCCTAATAATTAATGGAACGTGTTCATGGCATTACATCCTTTGTCCGGAACACAATTCTTGCCTTTTTTCGATAGAGGGAAGTGTTGGATAAATGAAAGTCTTACATTTCCCTGTTAAATTGGATTAAACAAATGATCTCTTCTTCCGTCTCATAACACATTCAGACATTAATTGATCACCAGGGTACTTTAGCAAATTTTATAATTACCTGAGTTATTTTCACAATTCCTAAAGTTTGAGTAACCCTAAAACAACTTAGCCCTTATTAAATAATACTATAAAAATTCTCATCATTTATAGCTGTAGAGCATTAAAAAAGTGGAGCTGAATACTTTTATACCCAAGACCAGAAAGTATATAAATATATATAAAATAAATTGAATTAACACCTAGAGCAGTGAACTCAACCTGGATTCTGTGGGCCTCGTTTAAAAAGAAAAAAATAGTAAAAAGAAAGAAAGCGCTAAGGGTTAATTGTTAAATGCCACCACGCTAATTGTGGCGACATGCAAGTTCTCACCTTCTGCAACTGCTCCCCGCTGCCCTGTCCCAGTGCCACTTTAGGAATTATTCCCTGCAGGCCATTGCACCATGCATGCCTATCAGCAGCTGAGGCTAATAATGGGCGTGTCCTTCCTCCCTCTGCTTTTTATGACCTTCTGGCTGTTATGTTATGGACAGGTCACCCAGCCATTCAGAGCCGTAGGCGGGGATCTGCCGGGCCAATCACTGGCCAGTATCTCCTTTATAATCCTGGCATTCATTCATAGTTGGTTATAGCGTCAGGCTCCAGTGCCCCAGTCCTCGGACCATATTCACAGATCAGAATGAGTTAGGTGCGGCAGTATCTGCACTTAATTCATCTGACTTGGCGTCTCTCTGCAAAAAATAAATTAGCGCCCTCCTCTTTTATAAATATTATAATCACACTGCTGTGCCTGGGACAGGAAAATGGAGGAAACACTGACTCCTCCCTCTGATCAGGTGACTGGTCACCTGGGATAGACATCAGCAGAGGTCCTTTAGCCCACTTGGATCTAGCATCTACCTACAGCACAGGCTGGAGTCGCTGTATTGAGGACCGGCACCGGTTCTCGCAATTTTCACACATCTGGTTAAAAGTCAGCTCTGAGAAGCAGGGAGATGAGCGGGTACATCTATCCAGCATGGCGCCTGGATGCGCTGCAACCCCCCCCGCGGAGTGCATCGCGCCGGCCTTGCATGATCGTTACGCCACTGACTGTGAAGACACCCCCATCCATGTTCATTTGACACAAGATTTTAACGCAAATTGCAACTAACTTTCCCTCAACTCCAAACAAACCCCCTCAATGTTAATGTCACCTTTTTTTCTGGTTTAATAATTTAACAAAGTGTGTTTTTCATTATTGTTCATACCTGAATAGCGGACTATGATCTCATCAGCCCCCCCCCTCCCCCTCTAAATATTTCACCTATGTCATGTAAACGACCAATTCAATTAAATTCAGACTATGATGTGCGGCAGGAAAACGATGCCGCGGTTCATTAACTGCCGGCGAATCTGCACGTTCCGCAATAATGAATAGACTTCATACTGGAGCAGAGGACTTTTTTATTTTTTTTTATGGAAAAAACATTTACAGGTTTAAGAAAATCACCTCTGTTTAAATCATTAAGGGTGAAAGGTACACTTTGTTCACATATAATTTACATTGGGATTACTAGTTAAAGAAATGTACTCGGCAGTGTTGAAACCTAATTGGAAGAGGCTTCATGTAAACTACACAAAAAAGCTATTCAAATGGAAAGAATTAGAAACTAGGGGAGGGCGCAGATTAATTCGACATCAATTTTAAGAGTCTTAATAAAAATCTGATGAAGAGATAGTGCAGGATGTACACAGAATAAGGAGGTCCATAGAATGATTGGCAATAAAACATTTTTACTAAGGAAACCTAGAAAAATGCCATGTTTGTCCAAAACTCATTTTCTCCAGGAGTCGAGGTCACGCAAGGCTGCAGAAAGTTCATCGGCAGAGGTACAGTAGAGGTAGTGGAAAAAGTAGCTGCCAATTACCAGTGTGCTTTATCCAAATTTGCTTTAGGCCAATAGAACTGTCCAGCTATCTGATGTAATGGGTGAGGAGCGACAGGTAAATAGAGTGTACTTAGGTGCAGAGGGCCGGATTCGCAGTTATTAAAACCAGCGGACTTACGTAATCTACATACAGAAGTCTGGGGAATATTGGTACTGCGCATGCGCTGTGACATTTCCGCCATCTGATGCTGCGTTCTGTGCGGAAATCAGGGGCGAGGTACGCATGGGGGGATGGGCACAGGTATTTCAATTGTAGAGTAAGGCTGGGTACACCTTGGGGTGCTTTCTAAAGGGTGAGTTAGGTGTGGACAAAACCACATCTAACTCACTGGTGCAGCCCCTAAACCACCCTCGTTTTTAGGTACCTTATGACACTTGTGAAATGTTACTTCAGGGGCAGGTTTTAATCCTTAAGCATGAATCAGTGGTAACACGGACCGCTAATCCGCACGAGAGACTTAAGGCTGCTGATAGCAGTGTAAGTCGTGTACAGGAGTGAGAAGAGAAAGGAGCGACAGGAGGACTTTACTCCTCTCTTCCATGCGGACTGACAGATCTCCATGTGTGCGGTAATCACCCAGAGATCTGGGTCAATGAAACCCCTTTCACACCGCCACCAAATACCCAGGTTTTTGGCCAAAAACGCGGGAATCGGCAAAAACCCGGGTATTTGGTGGCGGTGTGAAACGTCCACTTCCGGTCGACCGGGGTCAAAAGATCCGGGACTTCGACTCGGCAAAAAAGAAGGGTTATAGGGTGGCGGTGTGAAAGCACCAGGTTTGTTTTCAACCCGGATCTTTCATATTGCCTCTCGATTGGTTCAAATTTGGTTACTGTTGCTATGGCAACAGTAAACAAATCTGTTTTTACCGTCGTAAAGTAAAAAAAATTTTTTTTTACAAGTATAGGGCATGCTGATGCTTGTAGTGCTACAATCATCAGCATGCCCAAGGATGGCAGGGCAGGTATAAATACACCCCAATGACAGCAGAGCTGTCATTAGCGTCGGGATGGACATGAGGACATGAGTTGCGTCGCTCCAATAGGGTTTTTTATAAGAGAGGAAAGTTTCACTTAGACAAAACCATGCTGACGTCAGGGGGAGTCAAATGAATGTTATTCTATGCATGCAGGGAGAACTCTGCTTTTTCTTATTGCACACAGATACTGTATAGCTTGGAGCAGAGAAGGGACAGAGGGATACGATAGAATGGTTATAACCAGGTAAAGGGGAGAAACGATCTTCAAAGCAGGAGATGCATGAAAAAAAAAAGAGGACAATATTACTGACATTAGAAGGTAACGGGTTTAGAGAAGGAAGCATTATTATTATTCAAAGATTGGATAAGTGTTAAAGCAATTTAATCACGCTTGGAATATACTTAAGGATATCCTATATCTTAAAAAAGAGGGATAATGTAGAGGTCATCCTAATGGGCAGACTAGATATGCCAAGTTGCTCTTATCAGCCAAGTCTATGTTCTAGGCAGTGGCGAATCTATCATAAAACCAATGAAGCTTAAGCTTCAGGGCCCCTTATCCTGAAGGGCCCCTGAAGCAACTTTTTTTTTTTTTTTTATTGTGCATTTTTCCAACAAAATCAATGGAGTTTTTTAAGTGTTTTTTTTAATTAAAATAAGGTTATTTTATTGATGGAATCATAAGCCAATGGCTTGAAGTATTTACAGTAATATTGACCTGAAAATATGCTTTATGCAGGGGGGATTTCTGAGTACCCAGAAACCCCACTGATCAGTGCTGGGCGGCAGACACTCTATCTACGGCCTCCGACCAGAAGATCTTTTGATTCGGCTGGGCGCAGAATAGAGGCTGCTGCCACTGTCACTGTGTGCATTGAAGAAGATGACATCGGTTACCCAGACCTGGTTACTGGTGGGAAGGTTCTCACTGTATGGCCCATTTTCAAGGAACACCACCATTCTGTTCTCCACCATATGGGCCTTTAGACCTTATTGGATGTCGTCTTGATATTGCTGGTTGCAAAGAAGCCCCCATAACAGTTCAAGCATCAGGGCCCCAAATATGCAGATCTGCCACTGGTTCTAGGTTATCCAGAGATGCAGCCAACATACAGTTGGCACCATCTTGAGGGCACATGTTTGTACATTATTTGTTATTTTAAGTATTACTGTATAAGTTCTATACTGGAGATCAATTAACAATTTCAGGATTTATCTTCAAATCCAGACACTGTTTGACTTTTCAGTTACTTACTTAATTTTAAGGAAGAGAAAGTGAGATTGCTCATAAAACGCCCTGGGAGGTCTAGTACGTCTATGTCTAATTATTTTTTATTTTTTGAAAATTATGCAATGCTCTTTCACAATTTTATAAATATACATTTTTTATTTGTAAAGAGAACCATATATTGCATGCAAATAAAAGCTGAACAAAAATATGCGTCCTCCCAAACTATTCCACATCATTTTCCAGTCTTAAGGTAAATCTATTAATTGACCTGAATTTACTTTAAAATCTACCGCTGACCAATAGCATGCTTTAATAATTATAGCCTGAATGCATCTTCTGACTCAAGTCAAAACATTTGTCATCTGCTTGAAGGTCTTTGCTAAACTCCCTCCTAGATGTTATGTCTATCTCCGACCCTTTCATTAAGTCCGCGTCCATTTTCATTTAGATGAATATTCAATATAATCATTTCTTGCAAGGATACATCCTGTAGGTGATGTTGTCTGCTATTTGGAACGCATTGATGGGAAAAGGTCAAATAAGTGCACTGTCGAGACTTCTTATACATACAATCAGAGGGGCATTTTTTTGTAGTGTGTGTTATACTTTCATATGGTAAATCTATTTCATATGATTGGTCTTTGTGACCAGACCGACTGCCCTGGTACATACTACTGCTATCAGCAGTGGTGGACCTACATTTCTGGGGCCATTGAAGCTTGAACGCTTATGTTGGCCTTTTTGCAACCAGCAACAGCAGGGCAACATCCTACAAGGTCCAAAGGCCCAAATGGCAGAGAACGGGGTGGTTGGGTGGAAAACTTGAAAATGGGCCATACAGTGAGCCGCTTTCCACCAGCAATGAGGTCTGGGTAACCGCTGTTATCTCCTTCAATGCACACAGTGACAGTGACAGCAGCCTCTATTCTGTCCCCGGCCAGATCATAAGAGCTATCCTCTGGTCGGAGCTATAGATAAAGTGCCTGCCGGGACAGCACTGATCAGGGGGGGGTTTCTGGGTACTCAGAAAGGCCCCCTGCTATGAGCATATTCTAAGGTCAGTACTTCATCCCATTGGTTTTTCATTCTATCAAGAAAATAACCTTATGGTACTTTGGGACAGTGGTGTCACTAGGGTTGGCAGGGCCGCAATCAGGGGGAGGGCAGCCAGGACTATTGTCCCAGACCTAGACGTATCCTAACGCCGATGCTTGCTGCTCAAAGGTTTCATTAATGGGCCAAAGTGCAGGGAACAACTTCCCTGTGCACCAGCCGGCTGTTAAAGCAGGTCTACAGTGCCCCGCCACTATACAACGTCACCGATGTCATCACATAGGAAGAGGGTCCCCACAGCTGTGTCCTGGGTCCCACAGTTTCTGATGGCGGCCCCTGAGGTAACTCACCGTGGGGCTGATCCAGAGCTGAAAAGCCGATCTACGCATGCGCCGGGCAGATGTTGCCTGGATCGGGCATCCGTAGCACCAGCGTAGTTACGCTGGAGGGGGCATCCCCCAGCATTACTACGCTGAGGTTAGTGCAGGGAGGCAGGGGGGTGGAAGGGTAATGAGGCTGGGAGGGCGACGTTATCATACTAACGCCGCCGTCTCAGAGTATTTACACTCCCTTACGCCGGCTGAATTCAGGGTAGCCTTCAGGCGGCGTAAGGGAGTGTAAATACGATGGGGCAGGGGGAGTGTCAGGGGGAGTCCCACGATGTAACGCTGGGCCTGATCCAGAACTACGCCGATGCGCTGTGCTTACTAAAGCACAGCCTATTGGCGTTCACTCTCCAAGACACTCCCCCTGTGCGGGGAGTCCCTGGTGGTCCAGGGAGCGCGTGATCTTCTGCCAGCAGCGCTTTAAGCCAGCAACCCAGGGGCCAGATTATATTGGGTGACTGACTGTCTGCAGGCTATTGTTGGTAATCTCTCCGGTCACTTGGTCCTGCGCCTGCTACCTTCTTTTGCACGCTGCTGCACTTCTTTATTAACATGCCGCACTCTGCATTCCGTCCCCACCGTGACTGCCTTTATGCAGTCTGTTGGGGGCAGAGCCAATGATGCTTGCTGCTACATCCTCTGATTGGTCCATCCCCTCTGTCCAGGACGTCTCAACATGACGTGTCATCTCCCCATTAGTCCCATGGCGCCATGGAGAACCAACGCGTACACTTAGTGCCACCACTGACCACTGCATCTTCACACCACTTGTGAGGATCCCACAATATAACTGCAATATGGAGCACAAACTGTCATCAAACACCCAAAGGAACAGAGCATAATAAAACTCCCAACATAAATTCCTGGCATGGGCATTCTGATGAATTCAGGTAAATTAAAGAGAATTCTTTAGCACATAAACATATGGAGACACAGACCAGGCAAAATTATGCCCAACTAAGAATAGTTTAGGTACCAAAAAATGGTTTGAGGTAACAAAGGG
Organism: Limnodynastes dumerilii; assembly: GCA_011038615.1. NCBI lineage: Eukaryota > Metazoa > Chordata > Amphibia > Anura > Limnodynastidae > Limnodynastes > Limnodynastes dumerilii. The sequence goes on along the minus strand of WWET01002807.1, from coordinate 179,180 downwards.
CCTGATCCAGACCTACGCTGTTACACTGAGCGTTCTAACGCTCAGCGTAACAGCAGCTCACTCCTCCTGGTTAGAGCGTATTGACACTCCCTTACGCCGCCTGAAAGCTACCCTAACTTCAGCCGGCGTAAGGAAGGGGCCATACGCTCGCACAGTTTCTTCAGTTGCTATGACCATATGGTACTGATGTGTAGGTCATGTGAAACCCCAGTATCGCTCAGTGAGTAGCACTCGTGCCTCACAGTGAGTTCGATTTCCAGACTAGGCCTTATCTGTGTGGCATTTCTATGTTCTCCCTGTGTCTGTGTGGGTTTGCTCCGGTTTCCTCCCACACTCCAAAAACATACTGGTAGGTTAATTGGCGTCTCACTAAATTAACCCTAGTGTTTGCATCTGTATGGACAGTATGTGTTAGGGACCTTAGTAAGTAGCTCCAATAGGGGCAGAGACTGATGTGAATGTCTAATATTCTCTGAAAAGTGCTGCAATATGTGACTATATAAATAAGCGTTAATAATAATAATAATAATAATAATAATAATGATAATAATATTGCTCTGCTAGCATTAGCTGAACAATGCAGGCAGCAGATGCAGAGATACATTGTCTGACCCACCGCTGCTTTTTGTTATGTTACGAGATGCTGTGCCTGCTAACAGGACAGCATGAAGGGCGAAACGACTGATGGCTTTTCGTCCCCCCCCCCTCCCCTTAGCC
>WWET01002807.1:125752-138319 GCA_011038615.1 Limnodynastes dumerilii | reverse complement strand
AGCCCCCCCGTCCCCCATCCATCCCCTCCCCGCAGCCTAACCCTAACCCTCCCCTTCTCCCATCCATCTCCTCCCCGCAGCCTAACCCCAAGTCTCCCCTTCTCCCCTCCATCTCCTCCCCGCAGCCTAACCCTAAGTCTCCCCTTCTCCCCTCCATCCCCTCCCCACAGCCTAACCCTAAGTCTCCCCTTCTCCCATCCATCCCCTCCACGCAGCCTAACCCGAAGACTACCCTGCTCCATTACTTCCCCTCCCCTGCACTAACCTGTCTGGTCGTCAGAGCATTAGGAACCGTCAGGTCCATGTTGCGGGTCTGTGGTGGGAATTTCTGAATGGAGACAATTAGCTATCCACTGTGTATATGATGAAAATGCCAGTTTCGCAGCGGCACACGGAACCCCTTGAAATTACCCCTCTGCAATTTTTTTAAGTCATGTCTACTGACCACCCAACTGAATTCCACTCTGTCCGCTGTTAAATGCCATGAATCTGAAGGAAGCGCTCAGAAAAACATGGTGATAAATAAATGCTGCTTCAAGTCCTCCAAAACTCTGCGCAGTTGCTCCCAAACTCCACCCACAAATGGCCTAAACTCTCCCCTCTTCCGCTTAGCCCGTGGGATGTAGCTGCTGCTTTGATGGTCAGTTATGGCAAAGATACAGGTGAAAGTTTAATTTCGTCTGTGCCATTGTGACACCCTTTTGATAATGAAAATAATTCTAGAATGTGTACAAAAGGTCTTATTTCAACAAGGCGCCCGTTCTGGCTAAGGTTAGGCTGTGGGACAGGAAGGGTTAGTCCAGAGTTGCCGACTCTCCCGAAATTTGGGCAGTTCTTCCCAGTATCCCGGGAGAGCCGGCAAATCTCCCTCATACGTCTCATCGTCATGCAAACCACGGCCTCCAGTTCTGCCCCCCTGCCTGGCAACACTTGTATTCCTAGGGTTACTAGAGCCAGGGCGGGACTTGATGATGTAATCTGTGATTTTCATAGTAATTCTAAGATAAAGGGGCATGGATAGTCAGGGGTGGGGCTTCTGGTGTCATTTGCATAAATCATGTCATTAAGATCCGCCCCCTTGCAGGAGTCTCTCGGAAGGAAGCTATGAAAAGTCTCCGGAGAGGTTTAAGTTTAGACGGTGGGACAAAGATGGTTAGAGTTTGTCTGCAGGACAACGATGGTTTGGGCAGGGTTAGAGTTAGGCTGCACAAAGGGGAGGGTTAAGGTTAGGGTTAGAGAAGGGTTAAGAGTAGGCTGTGGGAAGGGGATGGTTAGGGTAAGATGAACTATACACCTTTTTATTGACGCAGTGTTTAACAAGACACAGAATATGTTCCATGAGTCTGGAGTAGGCTATGGTGGACCGGATACAGGTCGCAGGAGCCACGTCTCCATGAGTCTGGATTAGGCTATGGTGGACCGGACTCATAAGTGTCCCTGCTCCCCTCCCCCTCCCCATCCCCTAATGGCATTTACGAGTGACATAGGGCACCCTTAACTATCCATGTGTATTTTCCCTCTTTCCCACCCCAGCCCTCCCTCCCAGCCTAACTTACACCCCTCCACCCACCCACTTTACGGATCTAACCCTCGGCAGGCCCCCCTCTTACCTTAAACACCGCGTGCGGTCTTTAAAGAACGCACGTAGTTAATATCCGAACGGAACCCCCTACGCAAATTCCGTAGTCAATATGACTTAGCAAGCGCAGTGGCTCCGCACGGGGTAATACGCACCTCAGAAACATCAGCTTCCTAGGTGTGAATACAGTCTGGTGAGTCTAAACCAGGCATAGGCCCTTAAGGTGCAGTAACTACAACTCCCAGCATGCTCCTAAAGCATAGGCGCAGCTGTCTTGCAAAGCATGATGGGACTTTTAGTTTCACAACACATGGGATGCCTAGGCCAAGCTACCCCATATAGAATTGTAGAGAAAGTGCATTTATACCGCGAAAAAAAAAATCCTCCACACATGGAGACTAAGGCGTTAACTGGAGGGTCACATAAGACAGATGTTCTGCAAGCGCATCTGTGTTTCTTCCTTACAACATGTGAGGGAATCAGGAACTTCACAACACATGAATATTCCCCTCTATGAAATCAATTGAAAATTTTCAAGAGCTCCTTGTGGACATTTCGGAAGCCCCATGGACAGACACACCCATTTGGCACCAAATCCTGGAACCTTGTGTACTGCATAATATCAACCACCCCGGTTGCTCCAGATTGTGGATCAGTGTTAATTACCATAGGAACCATTCCCTTATGCGCTTAATGTGTCCCCTCCCTGTGTGTGTGTGACTGATACGCGAAAGTTTGTGTCAAACACAAACATTTCAGCTGAGGTCGCTGCGATTGCCAGCACATATGCACTCTGCTGTCAGAGATCACTTCATTCAGTAAACAAGATAGAAAACACAGTTTCTGTTTTTATAGATGTTTTCTCAGTATTTTGTTCTTGCTTCCTGCAAAATAATGTTTATATAATCTCTAATAAGAATTCCCTTTGGGCCGAGACACACAAATGCTTTTGACTCTTCAGATTTTGGGTTTCAGTGTATTAAAGCAGAGAAATAAAATGTGTTATACAAATATATACAGTATTTAGGTATCCCGGGAGTCGAGCCTGCAAAGGTCCTGCAAGCCCCACCAGCCAATTATTACTGTAATCCCTAGAGTTACTAGGGATGTGCGGGGCTTAATGATGTCATCAAGCCCTGTCCATCCCCTGAAACACTGGAGATCACAGGAGTGATTGACAGGGGGTGGGGCTTAATGACACGATTTGCATAAATCACATAATTAAGCACCGCCCCTTGCAGAAATCCATAGGAAGGGACGCTCTAAAAAGTCAGCAACACTGATCTAACTAAATGACTCCATGCAGTCTTTAAAGATCGCACAGAGGCAATCTACGTACCTAACGGGGACGGTAAATGACCTACTAGGCATGCATAGTAGGTCTTTTTGTAAAAGACCGTACTTAAGAAGCAGCTGCTTCTTAAGTATGAATATGATCCTTTGTTATTGTTTTTCCTCTGCAGTTACTTTGTCCATTTGTTTGCAATTTGTAGTGATTCCAGAGAAGTAAAAAAAAAAAGAAGATAAATAACAGGGATAAAGAGAAGCTAAGAGACATTTTTGGCAACAAAATAGGAAACAAAAGTTATGTTCTTTTTATATAACTGGTATTTTCTTCTTGAAATGATCACATCAACATTAACATATAGCTTAGCTGATATGCAATCAGGGAGACACCCTAATTAGTAGGTGATCTTTCTAACTCCTTGGATAGTTTACTTATCTGGTAATTTCCCTTATGCTGACCCTGTGGAATGATCAGCGCCCTCACTAGAGGAGTGCAGGGGATGCTGACTGTCTTAAAGGGGGTGATGGTGTCTTCACTTATCGTCAGCTATTGAAATGTCAGCACCGTTCAAGCAGTGCAGTCACACGGTATGTCAGGAGTTAGAGGGTGTAGCATGGGACTGCAATACTTTAATGTAACTAAGCTGCTGGTCAGCAGTGCAGTCATGGCACAGACGTAGTGCCTGGCTGGCTGACCCAGCGGTGCGCCAAGCATGCGCTGTGTCTGTGCAAGAAGGAGAAAGGATGGCTGGAGACATACCAGGCAAAGAAGGGATAGCTGGAGACATACTAGAGGGGGAAGGGAAAGCTGCAGTCATACAAGAAGAAGGAATGAGTTATGACATACAAGATGGCTGAAGGGATGGCTTAACACATACAAGGGAGGAGAAGGGATGGATAGAGACATACAATGGGGAGGATCGCCATTTACATCCAAGGAGGGAAAATTGAAAGCTAGTAACATACAAGAGGGAGAAGGGAAGGCTGGCGACAAACAAAGGGAGAGGATTTAGGACGGCTAAGTGGACTTAAGGGGGAGACGTTTTTACTTTAACTACATGAAATGATGTAAATGTAAATGAATTTAGGCAGTGTATATGATATTGTTATTTAAAGGTGTAGGTTTAAGTTTGCTAGTTTATGTCACCTCTAGTGTAATTACTTCTATAATGAAATTATGATTTATAAGTAACAGTACAAAACTCATGACTAAAAATAAATACTTTGCCAATGTCACTCAGAAATTACAGGCTTCCTTGCAATGTGGCACATGCTATGCCCTGAGAAATTTTATGAATTGGTTCTGGATCAATAATTGAAGGGTTTCCATCATAGGTGCATGGATCTTCTCGAAGGGGGCCTTGGAGACCTTTAGGCTCTCTTTTAAGGAAGCTGATGAACTAGAACGACTGAGATATGTCGCATATATTGAATATTGAGATCATCCGTTCATCACCAACATTCTTGTAACTTGCGTATAATTGCGTTTTTTTCTTGGACGGATCTCTGAATACGATCCAGAGTTTCACTATGTGCAATCTTTTAAGACCGCACGTAGTTGCTTAAGTAAGAAGAGGCGTGCCGCGGCAGCCACGGGCCATTTATAAGAAGAGTGGGTGGGGCAAGGGATTTAAATGAGCCAGGGAGGGCCTGGGGAAGGGATTTCAGGCATATTGTTACTTAATGTTTTTGCAATGTTATTCCTATGAAGATCTGTACAATACAATGTGTTTCAATTAAACTTTATTTAAAAAAAAGAAAACATTACTAAGGTCTTGGAAGGAGGTCCGTTGGGGGCGACACCATGAGTTACTGCACTGGTTGACACAAAGCCTATTAACGTCACTGGGCATAATGATAGAAATAAGAAATAGTATCCTATTTCCATATGCTGGTGGCTAAGTTCTAGGAAGGTGGCCATTTTCATGGAGACCAACGTGATCAAAAGATGGCAGCTGAAAGCTTAGATAAATGTGAGGGTCAGTCTATCTATAGAAAAATACATTTCTGTTATGTGAAACAATCTTGATTTCTAACTGAACTGTAGCTTTAACCTGGTGTTTACTAGACATAAAAGATAAGTACACAGTTGGGCTAGAAACCTCTAGATTTGGAGTATATTCCACCTTGGTTCAGCAATAAAATCAGGCTTGGTCAGCCTGTACCTCTACAAGCCCCAACATGCTCAACACCAGGGAAGACCCATGTTAACCAAGGCTGACCATGTGGAGCCATTTTGTCAGCTAAACCAATCATGACAAAAGCTTCCTCACTTCACAGTGATGCCATTAGTTCCTAGTCTACTGTTCTCTTATTTGTGCTTCAACAAACAAAATGGCTGCCACCATAAGTGAGTGAGTCCCAACTCCTAACCATCCTGGGGTTTCTATTTGGCCAGTGGCGGACCTACATTTTTGGTATCCAGAAGCTTGAAATGTTATGAGGGGCCCCTCCTCATCCAGCAACAATAGGACAACATCCAACAAGGTCCAAAGGCCCAAATGGGATACTGGGGTGGCGTCCTTGAAAATGGCCCTTCCCACCAGCAATGTGGTCTGGGCAACCACTGTTATCTTCTTCCATGCACACAGTGACACTGACAGCAGCTCTCTATTCAGAAGAGCCATCATCCTCTGTAGATGGAGTGTCTGCCGACCAGAGCAATGATCAGGGGGGTTTTCTGGGTACTCATAAACCCCCCTCCCCCTCCATAGAGCATATTCTAAGGTCAATACTAAGTACTGCAACCCATTGGCTTATGAGTCTATCACTAAAACACCCCTAATTTAGGAACATTCACTCCATCAATTTTATTTTAAAAAAGCACTCTTTAAAAAATAAAATAAAAATAAAATTACTTTATGTCCTCCAGGATTAGGGGGCCCTAAATCTTAAGCTTCATTAGTTTCATAGTAGATCCACCACTGTTTTTGGCGGCGTATAAAATGAAAGTCCAAAAATGGCCATAAATGGATTTAGTGGTAGGGTTTTTCACAGATTAGAACCTGGGGTTTTTTTTTCCCTGATTGGTCTGATCCTACATGTGCCGTGAATAAACGCTATCATTAGAAGTTTCTTGGAATAGGCTTGAGCAAATGAAACTTGATTGCTGGAATAATTATGCCTCTCAGCACAGGTGTTTAGCTTTACGAGTACAGATGGACTGGGAGTTTTTTGCATGGAGTATATCTCAGGTTAATAAGCTGTGTCACTTGGCTGCACTAATAGCAGCGGGGTCGATCTTAGCGGACCCCAGAGACTCCCTCGGTTTTGCGCTCATTTTGCTTTTAACTCGTTGACATGAAAGTTCGCTTGTTGCCGCTGACGTTTGTGTGATTTGAGAGTTATTTGAGGTGAAAGGGCAATGGAAAAGCATTGGGCTGTGATCTAAAGGCAAGAGGCTAAATGTTAGAAAGGGGCCTCATTATTATTGGAGTATTCTTCAATAGAGCTTATTCATGCCACAAGGCATTAGCCTCACACTGGGTATTTGTTAGTACAGACCTCTAATTTGCAGGTGTTTGCTATTGTGCAAATTCTCCAGTGCTTAGTCAGCAAGTTTGAAGGAAAAATAGAGGAGTAAAAACCCCCCCCCCAAATTTTAAAACATTGGCAAATATATTTATTCTGTATATCATGTGTTTGATTTACTAAAGATGTTACAGTAAATGTAATTGCTTATACCCCTTTTACATCACAGACCCGGGATATTGCCGGGGCAGCAGAGGATCCCAGGGTCACAGACCCCGTTTCACACTGCAGGGCAGACCCGGGAAATTCAGAGACCCGGGTCTGCCCTGTCGTCATCAGACAATGTTATTTGTTTACCGTTGCTCTGGCAACACTTGTTGCCAGGGCAACAGTAAAAAAATTGCACCAATCAAGTGCGTTAGGTGCTACCCGGGTTAAAAAACCCGGGTAGCACCTTTCACACTGCACCCCTACCCGTGTCGGACCCGGGAATAACCCTTCTTTTCACCCGGGTTGAATTCCTGGATCTTCTGACACGGGTCCCTAGGAAGTACCCCTTTCACATCTCCACGAAATACCCAGGATTTCGCAGAGACCAGGGTTTTTGGTGAAAATCCCGGGTATTTCATGGCGATGTGAAAGGGGTATAAGTAACACTGACAGGAATTGCACCACAACGTCCCACCTACCACTGCTGTGGATTACAGAGGGGGCAGAACAACAAAGCCACAAATATTACCATCAAGCCCCGTACCCGCTAACTCACATGTTGTGAATAACAGCACTGAACTGTCTTTTTGGGGCTTCCGGCATCAATAAGTTTGACAAATACCGGAGGGCTGCCCCTGTCTCCTGGGATTCTGGAAGAGCTGCCTGTATTTCAGGAGGCTTGTCAAGTATGATATTTATTTATCTTCAAGTAAAAATATAATCACAAGTAAAAAGTAAAAAGATTTCTTTATCCTCTGAAGAAATCCCTAGCGGATGAAACGCGTCAGCTAAAGCTGCAAAAAGCTTGTACCAGTACCTGCAAATCCTTGGCGTACCCGCTTTATGTTGGAAAAATAGAATTACCATCGCGGTTAGGTCTGGAAAGGAATTGAAGCCAAAAGGCACCCGAGTCTATATGATACGGGAATCCCTGCATAATAATCCACGTGGACAGCAGTCATTGGAGTGTGGAGACATCGATACCTTCTTTTTTACTTGTGAATTAGCCACCATGTGGAGGGTCCGGGGAAGGGAGTTTGAGCCGAAGGCACCCGGGTCTATGTGATACGAGAATCCCTGTATTGCAAAACACGTGAACGGCCCTAACCTGCGACTAGTTTCTACCTGACGTCCAGCGTTTTTATGGAAGGTTGAGTGACCGTGACTCCAAGTATTGCTCCACTATAATAATCTGCCATTACATATGTGGTCCACACAAATATATTGCAGTGACCTTTGACCTGATTCACACTTAGGTTCCTAAATATATGCAAGTAATAGCAATGACACTCCGGCACGCCCCCGGTTTTCAGGTTCTTATGTGACTTACGAGTGCCATTGGGCTCCCTTAACTGTAGGTTCGCATTTGAATGCGTAGGGATAATACTTAGGAACGTAACTGCATAACCGCACCTTCATTAGCTCATTTAAATGATTCTCTCCACCCAAATCTGCGTTTCTGCCTAGGTACTTATTCATGAAACGCCCATTCTTGCGTATGTTACTATGAACCTAGAGACTTTAGGTTCTTGGGGCCTGATCCAGAGCTACGAAAATTCGCACGGCGGGCGAATGCGTACGTTCGCCCGTGCGAATAAACATGCACGCCCCTAACACTCCCATAGTAAAGTACCTGCTTACGGCGGCTATACCCTACACTGGGTACTACCGTCGGCCGTACGAATTTTCGCACATAATACGCTCAGCGTATGGGCTTAGCACGCCCATACTGTACAATTTAAATGGCTATCCCCGCCTCCCTATAGTAAAACGAACGCCCAGGCGACCGTCGTACTGAACGCACGCCCCTCGAGCGAAAAATTCGCACACGATACGTCCGCTATACGCTCATGTCGTCCAGCCGACCGGAAGATGTCATACTGGGCATGCGCAGTGCGAATTTTCGTACGAAAATACGCAAAAAACAGTCGTACGCTCGCTCGAAATCGTCCAATTTCGTAGCTCTGGATCAGGCCCTTAGTGTATAAGCACAGAATTTGCGTTCTTAAGTCCTACGTTAATAGCGTAGAAAAGTTACTAAGCATGCGCAGTGCATCCGTTCTTAAATATACGCACCTAAAATCATAATAATTCTTAAGTGTGAATCAGGTCCTTTATTCTTATTTAGAGGTCTGATCAACCTCAGTTGGGTAAGTTTATTACGGGTTCACCTTTCTATATTGACCAATCCTATAGGGAATTAGTGCACGGACTGAATGGTTTGTTTTCACCCCCTATTAATAGCGGACACCACTGTTTATAATATCCATACGGAGGAATGCAGTAAAGAGATACTTTTTGCAAGACTTGTATCACTTGTTTGTTTTATGCTTGTTTTTACGTGTCTGGTGCCAGATTCATTTGATTAATAAATTGTTGTTATTTATATGTGAATTGATTTGGAAGGCAATTTATTTATTTTTCTTTTATAATCTTTATTTAATAGTCTTTTGATAACAGTGCTGGTCATTTTTCAATTTTTTTCATTACCTGTGTATGAATGTATGTGTGTGTGTGTGTGTGTGTGTTTGTGTTTGTTTGTGTGTGTGTGTGTGTGTGTGTGTGTGTGTGTATGTACGTACGTACGTATCAAATAAGACATTTGTTAATGTATATATTTTGGTGTACTACTGCACACAGATAGGATTTAGGCGCTTCCTCACTTCCCTCCCTTTTGTTACAAAAGTATTCTAGGATACTAGGGCAGCCTGAACTGTACAAGTTATCCACTAACTTGAATGGGAATGTATGTGTGTATGTGTGTGTGTGTGTGTATGAATGTATGTGAGTGTGTGTGTGTGTCTGTGTTTGAATGTGTGTGTGTGTGTGTGTGTGTGTGTGTGACTATGTATGAATGTATGTGAGTGTGTGTGTCTGTGTATGAATGTATTTGAGTGTGTCTGTGTTTGAAAGTCTGTGTGTGTATGAATGTGTGTGTGTGTGTGTGTGTGTGTCTTTGTATGAATGTATGTGAGTGTGTATCTGTGTTTGAATGTGTGTGTGTCTGTGTATGAATGTATGGGAGTGTGTGTGTCTGTGTATGAATGTATGGGAGTGTGTGTGTGTGTGTGTATGAATGTGTGTGTGTGTCTTTGTATGAATGTATGTGTGTGTGTGTGTGTCTGTGTATGAATGTATGTGAGTGTGTGTCTGTGTTTGAATGTGTGTGTGTCTGTGTATGAATGTATGGAAGTGTGTGTGTGGGTCTGTGTTTGAATGTGTGTGTGTGTATGTATGAATGTATGTATGTATGTATGTATGTATGTGTGTGTGTGTCTGTGTATGAATGTATGTGAGTGTGTGTGTGTCTGTGTATGAATGTATGTGTGTGTGTGTCTGTGTATGAATGTATGTGAGTGTGTGTGTGTGTCTGTGTTTGAATGTGTGTGTGACTGTGTATGAATATATGTGAGTGTGTGTGTGTGTGTGTGTCTGTGTTTGAATGTATGTGAGTGAGAAAGCTCTTATCGGGTCAGATTTACACTTAAGAACATACCTAAATATATGCAGGCCATGTGCCTGATCCAGACTCTGTGCCTTTGGCGGCGGGCGTATGCGTAAGATCGGCACATGCGCCGGGCAGTTGTTGCCTGGCGTAGTTTGGGAAACCCGTTCCTTAGGATAGGGCGTTCTTGTTGCGTATTTACGGTGAGGGGGCCGCTCCTTGCTGTAACTAAGCTGTACATAGGCAAAGAAGGTCTGGAGAGGTAAGCAAATGAGGGCGGGAGGGTGGGTTTGGGCAGTTACGCTGCTGTGGCCGGCGTAATTACACTCTGTTATGCCAGATGAAGTTAGGGTAGCCTTCAGCCAGCGTAACAGTGTGTAACTACGCTGGCCACAGGGGGAGTGTCGGAGGGGGGAGTGCATGCCGATACGCACAGTCTTAGTCTGGATCAGGCCCTATGAGCGTATCTTGGCGTTTTCTTGTGTTCTGTGCATTCGCCATCCAGATGTTACCCGTTACGTATGAAGTTTAACTCTGTGTCTAGTAAGATGTGTAATAAGGGGCGTGCCACCACTCCATAGCTAGGAAGGTAAGAAAGTGGGGGGAGGCATTTATATAGGGCAGTACTTAAGCAATTTGTGCACAAATATACGCAGGGAGAGTTCAGGCAGCCCTATAGCCAGAAGTCAGATCTGTAAGTGTCATGGTAGGGTACTTGGGCCTGATCCAGACCTACGCCCGCGAGCGTAGCGTATGATCGCCCGGGCGTATAACCTTTCACGCCCATGACACTCCCATTGATTGTACTGACTTACGGCGGCTGAACCCTACCCTAACTTTTTCCAGCGTCCGTACGAATTTTCGTACCAATACGTTGGTCGTACGGGGCTTAGCACGCCCATACTGTACAATTTAAATGGCTATCCCCGCCTCTGTGTAGTAACTCGAGCGTCCGGAGTATCGTCGTACAAAACGCATGCCCCTTGGGCGAAAAATACGCTCAAAATACACTCGCTGTACGCTCATGTCCTTCGGACGACCGGAAGTTGTCATACTGCACATGCGCAGTGCGTTTTTTCCCCCCGGTTTTACGCTCCCCAACGGCGTACGATCGCTTGCGGGCGTAGGTCTGGATCAGGCCCCTTGTCACTTACTTGCGTATTTTGCGAATCCGCCCGTACTTATTTCCTTCCTATCTGTGGATCAGGGCCCTGTGTCTGTCACCTAGGAGACTGCAAACTAGTACCAAAGACTCATAATATAGGATACCTTTATGCAAGTATTATAAAGAAGGATGAAAATGGCGTGGACGGTATAATATCGGCTGAAAGCATTGAAAATATGTTCTTTTCTCTTTATCCTGCAAATAAAAGACATATTGAGGTTGTTTTTTGTTTTTCTGGGAAACAGGGTCCAACTAATCCATGTTATCTGGGCTTTCATTGCTTCCTCTGTTAAGGACAGTACGTACTGTGTAGAAAGCTATGGCCACTGAATAGGCTCCAAAGAACTATTCAACACCAAGTCCATATAACAAAATCCCAGTTGACCGTTTAATCCAATTACTGCAACTGACAGAACGAATAACCAGCTTCATGAAATACTCCTCTGTTCTAGACCTGATTATTTTCTAGCTGTGTCCAGTGGCGGTGGGAGTAGGGGGTGTGGTTACTACGGGGACCCAGAGGAGAGAGGGACCCATGGCAAGCACCCACCCTGCATCCACGGAACTCTAAGTTGTCAGAGGCTGGCCACTTAAGACAGAGACTGGCCCTCAGTCTATGGACCACAGTGGCAAACGCAGGATGTGTGTAATACATGTGGAGTATATTAGGGGTCTGGACATAAAGTACTCGTGGGGTATATTAGATGTCTAGTTATGGCACAAACTATAATATATGGGGTATTTAGTAGGCTTTGGGAATGGCACAATATATAATGTATATAATATTTAATTCCCACAACCCTAATATATTCCATTAAATTATAGTATGTGCCAATCCCAGACCCATAATATATTACATTATGTTATTACATTCCCAGACCCATAATATATCCCCTTATATAATAGTATGTGCTATCCCAGAACCATAATATATTACATTCCCAGACCCATAATAATATATTATATTTTCCATTATATTATAGTATGTGCTATCCCAGACTCATAATTTATCCCCTTATATTATACTATATACCAATCCCAGACAAATAATATCCCACTATATTATAGTATGTGCCAATCCCAGACCCCTAATATACCCCACTATATTATAGTATATGCCATTCCCAGGCCCCTTATATATTCCATTATATTATAGTATATGGCATTACCAGACCCCTAATTTACCCCTTTATACAATATTATATGTCAATCCTAGACCCATAATATATTCCATTATCTTACAGTATGTGTCATTCCCAGACTCATCATATATTACGTTATGTTATTACATTCCCAGACCCCTAATATATCCCCTTATATTGTAGTATGTGCCAATCCCAGATATATATATATATATATATAATCATGGGATGTGAGGTGGCCCCATCCAGCATACAATGGTCCCAGTAT
>WWET01002807.1:86065-97673 GCA_011038615.1 Limnodynastes dumerilii | reverse complement strand
CCCCCCTTTTGAGGGCGGCGAATCGGGAAAGTCCTGTCTCAGGGTAAAGGGGGGGGGGGGCAAGTATAAATCCTGCACAAGAGCCCCCTCACTTCTTAAAACGCCCCTACTCGGACCGATAATCCTAGCAGAAGAGGGAGGCACTTAAAGAATAGGGAGCCAATCAGTAAGCTGATTGGCTTTATTAAATTATAAGGCGCTGTGCTAAAAGACTGTTTATGGTGCGTTTATTTGGCATTTTAAAAACAGATCATGTCCACTATTATGTGCCCGATATAATTGGATGATAATTGCTCTAGTATATGGCCAGGTTAAGTAGTGCAAGTAATACAACCAACACAGGTGTCCGATAGGAAACTGTTAATAAAGGCTGGAGACCCAATAATGAGACGATCATTTTCCAGAAGATTCATGATCACCTGAGCAAATAACACTGACCCGACAACAGACCCTCCAACATGACCCATTCCATTAGGTACAAAATGCTCCACTTCTGAGGGCCACCTGTCAGTTACTATGGTAACAGCCTTTGTTGAGAGAAAAAAGTTTTTTTAAACAGTAGTTTAGTTTATTCACAGTTGAATGATTCTGCCTAGCAACCAACACAAAGTCTGGTTCAATAAACGGGCTACTGCTGCAGACCCTCCTACATGACCCGTTCCATTAGGTACAATATACTCCACCCCTGAGCATCCAACTGTAACACCTGGTGAAATGACTTAACTGATATTTAAAAAACTAATTTCCTCTTCAACAAAGGTGGTTACCATAGTAACTGACAGTTGGAAACAGAGAAGCAGAATGTTTTGTACCTGATGGAATGGGTCATGTTGTAGGGTCTGCTGCTGCTGAGCCATCAACTCAAACGGTAGTTGCTGTCAGTCTATGACATTTCACTTTCTGGGACAGATTTAATGCGGGTTTGGAAAAGTGGAGATGTTGCCTATAGCAACCAATCAGATTCTAGCTGAAATTCTCTACTATGTAAATTCTAGCTGACATTCTCTAGTATGTAATAGTTAAAAGAGATCTAGAATCTGATTGGTTGCTATGGGCAACATCTCCACTTTTCCAAACCCACAGCTTAGTAATTCTGGCCCTCCATGCCCACCCCATTTCAATTTGCCCTCTCTATAAATGAAAATATTTTGCAGATGGTAGCAGCGAAAAATATTTAAAAAATATAATTCTAAATTCAGGGAACGTTTAAAATATTTTCTATGTATTTGTATTCCCAGAAATGATGATTATTACGCCAAATATAACAAGAAGTCACAAGGCAAGAAACAGAATCTCAAACGTATCTATATCTTGAAAGTGATATTTGAACATTTGTACATTTTTATTTAAAACAGAAATCTCATAAATGGTCTTATAACAGTGTAGTAGAGGGGTCATTAATCTTGAAGATAAAGGGCCAGAAAAGTGAAGATGTTGCCCATAGCAACCAATCAGTTTCTAGCTCTCACTTTCCTATTACATAGTTGAGAATGTCAGCTGGAATCTGATTGGTTGCTATGGACAACATGTCCACTTTTCCAAACCCGCAGCTTAGTAAATCTGGCCCCTAGAATCTAACCTTTCCTTTCCCCCAGTAAATCTGTCCCAAAGTGTGTTTATCCCCAATTGTATTATGCATTTAGGCATTTAGGATGACTCAGTGATGCGTCTCACAGGGCTGAGGTTTGTATGTTCTCCCATGTCTACGTGGGGTACTAGTCCTGGACTAATGTGAATGTGAAATATTCATCCTTGTTAATTAGTAATAATGGGCTCTATTTACTTAAGCTTTAAAAAGTTCATTTTTGGAGTTATGAAGTTATAACTCCAAAAATTTACTTTTTGCTATTTACAACTGCTGCACCGCCATGGAAATCCACAGTTTCCATGGCCATGCAGTCAAACTTCTTCTTTGTTCGCCAGCCCGTTGTTTTCAATGGGGCTAGCTATTTACCAACCCTCAGAGCGGAGTGTTATACTCTGCTCTGAGTGTTAAAATAACGCCATCTCAAACTGGCGTTCAGATTTCTATTCCAGCAATCTCCCCATAAACCCCCTTTTTCTCCCCCTAATAGCTGTTAATAGGGGGAGAAAAAGAGGTATATATATATATGGGGAGACCGCTGGAATATATGTAAATACGATTTCTAAAAAAAAACTTAAAAAAACAACAGAAATAAAAGAAAACAATAGAACAGCTACAAGCATCAGCATGCCCATGGATGCCAGGGGCCGCTGCGCAGGTGTCTTGGTAAAAAAAAACCCAAAAACTTTTTTGAACGTCGCAACTATGTCCAGCGCTAATGACAGTCATTGGCCATTGTCTGAAATATCGTGAGAACGATATTTCAGACACTGGCCAACGACAGTGAACCTGTCATTAGCGCCGGGAACGACGTTCAAAAAAGGTGTTTTTTTTAAATTGCGTTAAATTTCTCCTTCGCTGCCTGCTCTTTTTTCGCAGCGATAAAAAAACAATTTAATTTGCGTATTTTTTATGCTAAATGACCGGCGATAGCGTCGTATTTTTTCCGTCACTAAATTTTTTTAAATAACGGCGCCAACGGGCCCTGAGAGCGGAGTTTAATACTCTGGTCTGAGCGTTAAAATAACGCCATCTCAGACTGGCATTCAGACTTCTATTCCCGCAATCTCCCCATATAACCCCCTTTCTCTCCACCCAATAGCTGTTATTAGGGGGAGAAAAAGGGGTGTATATATATACATATATATGGAGACTGCTGGAATATATGTAAATACCGATCACAAAATAAAAAAAATAAAAATAAAAAAAACATTTGAAAATTAAAAAACAATTAAAAACACAACAGAAATAAAAGAAAACAATAGAATAGCTTTAAAGACTTACCGGACCGAAGAGGGGTCTGCCCGCAGGTGCCGGTCCCGACATGGAGAGCCTGCACATGCGCAGTGCTTCTCATGCTGGGGCTTCATTTTTTTTACAAAACCCCAGCAGAGGCCACTGAGCATGTGCAGACCTTCCAGACACAGGAAGAAAGCCCGCGATGACAGAGGAAAGTTCAGATGTCATCGTGGGACAGCCAGCAGAGGGTGAGTATTAGTAAATAGTATAAAAGTAGCTCAGAAGTTCGCAGAGAGACAATTCGAACTTGGCTGAGCTACGTTCATACTTTCTTAGTAAATAGAGCCCAATAATTGGACCGGATTCACAGATACGTGTGAAAAAAGTACTCAAATATACGCATCTACGTTGCAAGGCAACACCCATGACACTATCCCTCGCATGGACAGATTTTTGGTGACTTACGCTTCCATAGGACACTCTTCACTCTACGTTTGTAGTTATGTGCCTAAGTTATTAGGTACATGCGTACATTACTAACCACGCCCTCAAAAGGCCAACCATACCTCTCCATACGTATGTCACTAAGTACGATTTAGAAATCCGTGCCTAATGGACTTCCATGGCTAAATCCTACATAACTTGCATAAAAAAAGTAACTACGCCTGCGCAATTAACCCGATCCTAAAAATACACACAGAGGGGCTGATTCAGAGATGTGATTTTTTCGCAACTTAGTTGCGTATATTTAGGATCTTAGAAAATTCGCATCAATGCGCATGCGTAGTAATAGTGCAACGCCATCTACGTAGAGGTTAGGATCTTAAATTCGCAACGCCATCTACATAGAGGTTAGGATCCTACATTCGGTAAGCGCGGACCTGTGAATCGATCGCAAGCACTTAAGATCCGAAGTGCTGCGTAAATCTAGGATCCGAAGGATTTGCATTGATATGGGCGGAGGGGGGGCATTGAGATGAGGGAAAGTGGGCGCGAGCAGACACTTAGGATCTTAAATAAACGCAACTAATTCACTTAAGATCTTAAATGACAGCGCAGAGTTAGTCAATGGTGGTCTAACTTTAAGATCTGCCACTGTTTGCAAGGGGAGTGACTGTTTAAACAGTGGGCTGTAACCTGCTAAGATCTGAACTTAGTTGCGTATATTTGCGATCTTTTCGCAGTCGCATCTCTGAATCAGCCCCAGAAAAAGTAGCAAAATCGTATCTATGGATCCAGTCCAATGTCTTGATGGTATTAAACAGAAATGCAGTATTGACTTGACAGAGTCCTGCTCTAACTTTTGTTTTAATAGGGTTTAAACTGATTTCTGTACTGGAAAGTAAAGCCAAATTGTGAAAACCAGTTCTGTACCAGCCAGATAATTTTATATTCTTATACATGTGTTTAGAGTCTACATTTTAGCAGGTTTCGTGAAGGCCATGTCATAACTTAGTGGCATGAATGAATGAATTGAACCAGCAGGTCAGGCATGAAATTAGAACCTGTGGTCCTTAACTTGGCGTCTCTGAGTATTGTGCTTCTCCATGGAGGATAAATCTCTGACATTGCATTGCAATTCATCATGTAACTTAAGTTTCCGCAGCTAAGTAGAGCTTAAAAGGCAGTAGTAGCAAGTGTCTAATCTTTCATAGAGAAGAATAGTGTGGAACTTGGTGGCAATTGCAGGGTGGTCCTGGTACATCTTGTTCTGCCTTTGGAGGGATGAAAGCAGATAATATCTCAGGAGATGCAGTAAAATTAGAATTCCTAACTAAACAGTTGCAGTCAACACGGCCAGATAAATGAATCAATCAGACACGTGTCTATGAGAGGGTAACACACAAATCTATTACTAATCTATCATAATGATTATTTTAATTTATAAACTTGCAGAAAACCTGGAACCTTATCATTCTTATCATTCCAAATGAACCGTTAAAGAAATACAAGTTGTACGTTGAAAAACTTGGATAACACTCACCTGTTCCATCTATTTCGGATTTAATTATAGCGGACTGTATAGAGAGATTGAATATATTTATTATTTATTTATTTATTAACTGGTTTTTATATCGTGCTATCAGATTATATAAGAGGAAAACAGGTGGAAAGTTACACCTGGGCAAAACGATGTCGAATTTCAGGGGGAGTCAAATAAATGTTATTCTTTGCATGCAGACAGAGTCCTTTGTTTTTGCTTAATGCACACAGATACTGACCAGCGTTACTTTTACACTGTTATTTAGACTTGGGAGAGAAAAAAATTTGCCTTTAAACTATAGCACTGTTTGCAGATGAAGAGATGAAAATAGCCTCCCCTGGGGATGAGGGTGTTTGCCAGTATGATATATTTTAGACACATCATTTTTCGACGTGGGAGCAGCGACAGTAGTCACTTTACAACTGCTGCAAAAGAAGAATTACTGCATTTAGCGATAATTCATGGGGCCAGATTTACTAAGCTGCAGGGTTGGAAAAGTAGAGATGTTGCGCATAGCAACCAATCAGATTTTAGCTATGTAAAAAGAAAGTGAGAGCTAGCATCTGGTTGGTTGCTATGGGCAACATCTCCACTTTTCCAAACCCGCAGCTTAGCAAATCTGGACCATGCTGTGGATAGTGCCCCACCAAGAGGCACTGTAAGATTTTCCCCTAACCCCAACCCTGACCCTAGTCCTCACCCTAACTTTCACCTTCTATTACCCTAACCAGTCTCCCCACCGTCAATACAGGCTACCGCAACTCATCCCTGTTCTCTCCCCGGTGTGTGGGAGAGAAAGCAGAATTAGAAATGCATTTCTCTAGCCCTTTACGTGAAACTACTGGCCCTTGACGATACAGGAGCCAGCAGTCGCTGCACCACCACCATAGCTCCCCACTATTAGGGCCTAAGGTTACTTCTGCAGCCATGCTGGTGAGAAGATGAAACAACAGGGACCCCCCCCCCCCCCACCCCCCGAAGTTAAAAGTGGTTTCTGTGATCCACCGTAACACCCAGGTCCCGACAGCCCACTGCCGATACACATTTCCCACTATGGGTACAATAGTCCTTTAAAGAACAAAAAGAATATCACTAAAATAAAAACGCTAGTTTTTGCTTTATTTACATTTTTTTAAATATTTTTGATTCAGGTAATCTCTATTAATTATAGAGTAAAGTCATAGGCGTATCTATAATGGGTGCAGGGTGTGCAGTGTGCACACGGGCCCCTCAGAACAGGTGCACCTGCACTCAGGGTTGGCAGGGGAAGGGGGGCCATTTGGCATCTATTTCTTCCCTCTAAGATCTTCCGGAGGGAAGATATAGATGTCAAATGAGCCCCACTTCCCCTGTGGTGGGACTGTCCCTATTCGTGGGCCAAAAAAAGGGCGGTGCTTAAAGCTCAGTTAGGCCCCGCCTCTTTTGAGGTCTGGAAATCGGGACAGCCCTGTCTCAGGTAAGAGGGGTGGGCCATGTACAAATCCTGAACAAGGGCCCCTTCACTTCTTAAAACACCCCTGTTTAAAGTGCTGTTTGTTCACAAATAATGGGCTGATTCAGGGCTTGAGAGTAAGGACAAAACAGGTGCAAGTGTACAGTTCGGCTAAACCATATTGCAAAGTGAGGGGAGCTAAATAATTTCAAATCTTTTGCATGCAGGGAAAATCCTTTAGTTTTACACATAGAACTAACATATTGCACAGTTTTATGTTTAATTTAAAAATAGAGTTTAGCTAAGAAACTTCACCTTTCAACTCTAATTCTGCTTTTACAATTTATATTTGCCTCCCCTTGCAGTTCCACATGATATTGCTCAGGTCTACACTTACACCTAAAAAATAAAAAGGTGTAATGCATCTCTGAATCAGCCCCAATGACTTTGTTGCCTACATGCCAAAACTTTTGTTAGTCAAGCGATTTGTAAGGAGGATTTGAAGTTACGCAAAGGATAAAACACAATTAGCAAATTTCTTAGTCTGCCAGATTCGGGTTTTAAAATATATCGCTAGGCGTCACAAAACAGTGTGACTTCTTTTCCATGCGGTTAGTCTGCATTTTTGTTCTTAATTAACACAAATCCTGACTGAAAAAGACTACTGCCCCTTAACTCTTTCATTTGTATTTCTTTTTTATTTTCTTAAAGAAATAAATACATTATTATCCTCTAGAATTTAAAACAGCCAATAAGACCTAAGCAATATCAGCTGGATGACTAAGAAGTGAATTATTGCAGAATTAACATTAACATTAAGGTGAGAGGGGGTCCATTTTGCTTTTGAGGATTTATTTAGAATAGAGAGAAAGGGCCTGATCCAGAGCAACGCTCGTTATGATTTTAACTGTGATCGTAAGTGGTCTTTCGTCCGAAAATTCGCGCAACGCTCGCAAGCGAGCGTACGCTCATCGTAAGCGAATTTTCGGCAAAAAATTTGCAATGCGCATGCCCAGTATGACAGCTTCCGGTCGCCCGAGCGTCATGAGCGAATAGCGGGCGTATCGTTAGCGTATTTTTCGCACGGCGAGCGGATTTTTTTTTCGATGGTCGGCTGGGGGCCCGTTTTACTACAGGGAGGCGGGGGTAGCCCTTTAAATTGTACAGTATGGGCGTGCTAAGCGTATTTTCTCAGCGTATTTTCTGCGAATTTTCGTACGGCCGACGGTCGTACCCAGTGTAGGGTATAGCCGCCGTAAGCAGGGACTTTACTATGGGAGTGCTAGGGGCGTGTAGGTTGATACGACGAGCGAACGTTCGCATTCGCCCGTCGTTGCGAATTTTCGTAGCGCTGGATCAGGCCCAAAGAGAGAAATCAGAAAGAGATGTTCTTATGATTTTAACTGTGAATGGATATGGTCACAGACCTTTAATACAGACGGATGTCAAGCTTACATAGCTACTGTCAATGCCAAACTAGGGCATTCTAGCCTACAACCTTCACAATGAGTACATGTTTAAAAAAAAGAATAAGACTAATATATAAATATATAATTTTATATATATATATATAATTTATAAAAAATATATAAACATTTTTCACTTATATTCTCTGAGATCTGAGTAATAGTTTTAGATTTAGATTTAACTCACGCACCATGCAGCCAGACGCACCTTAACTAAATAAAGATACTAACACCAATGGCTGGGTTCAAGATTGGGCCAAATTGTAATTGATTGTCTATAATTATGATGACCATTAATTAATGTCATGTGTAAGTGAACTAGCTGGCCCAATAGCAGATGGGGGGGTTCAGCCTAACATCTTAACAGTGGGGTCATCCAACTTGACCCCAGCACCCCCTTGTCCGATCCTCCAGCAAGACACTTGACTCGTTGGAAATGCTCTCCCCAGCACCTGGAAAGTGTCAATCTACAGGACCCATCCACTAGGGTTGTGATGACCTTGCGTCATGGGTTCTGCTGCTATCGGACCGGACCACCCCCAATCCCCAAACAATTCCCTCATGCACCATACCCTCTTATTGCTGACCCCCCCACTGCTTCCGTTCCACCATGCTTCGTCTGTGAAGAAAAGTGGTTAAAACATGAAAAAATGTTAAACTTTAAAGGGAGGGATGGAGGGAGAATCTTAATCCGAAGAGACCTCACTTCCTGCTTCACAGGCCCTCTTATCCCAGCTAACTCCACCCCCCCATTCTAGCTAATAGACCCCCATACCTAATATCCCTGTCTGCAAAGTGCTGAGTGTACCACCTGCCTGCTGTTTATGTCCCTGCGGCCCTGTTGGGTCCTTGGTTCTTTTACAGTCAACTTTATTTTAAAAAAACAAATAATTTGTACAATATATATTAATTTACTGTTAAGTGATTATTTTATTATTGAATTAGTTCCGTTAAGTAATGCTAGATCATTTGAAGCTGAAAAAATTAAATTAATTATTCGATCAAAGAATGTGGATGGAAGTAGAGAAAGTCAAGTCCTATGGCAGTCTAAAAGTGTTGAGTGCTCTTTATTAAAAACTTAGCTGACATAGCAAGCGGGCCTGCAGACATCAGGACAGTGAAGCAGTTTCAAAAATTAGATTAGATAACTGTCTCAGTAATTGAAAAATGCTGAGTGTTGGTATGTGAACCGTCAAAGATCAGATCTTCAGATAGATAGATAGAATGTATTATGGGGTGCACTGTGTGTGTGTGAGATAGACTGTATTATGGGGTGCACTGTGTGTGTGTGTGAGATAGAATATATTATGGGGTGCACTGTGTGTGTGTGTGTGTGTGTGTGTGTGTGTGTGTGAGATAGAATGTATTATGGGGTGCACTGTGTATGTGTGAGAGATAGAATGTGTTATGGGGTGCACTGTGTATGTGTGAGAGATAGAATGTATTATGGGGTGCACTATGTGTGAGAGATAGAATGCATTATGGGGTACACTGTGGATGTGTGAGAGATAGAATGTATTATGGGGTACACTGTGTGTGAGAGAGGTAGGTGGATTGCCTAGTGCTTTTCATTTGCTAGGTACACCCTCAAGGAGACACAGCCAAACCCCCAATGGATATGGCCGTGGTGCCCATTTCGCTATAATGGTTGACTATGGGGGGCCCCAAGAAGTCGCTGTTCCAGGGTGCAAAATATCTTTTGGTGACCTTGGATATAATATACACTGCAATATACATCCCTCTGAATATTTTGCGCATGTGTCTACATGTGTATTATAAGATAGGATCTGGCCCTCTATCGGCCCTCTATCACCAAAAACAGGCAACCTGTAACATTCCAAGTGTTTTGTTGGAGATAACAGATAGCTGGCTGAGCCTGATGGGACTTGTAGTTTCACAACACTTGTAGCACTATAGAATGCCTATTGCTGATCAATACCATCACTGGTTAAGGACAGGGAGTAGTTCCTTGTGGGAGGAGCAATCACATGGTAACACCAATCAAAGTGTTTGTTCTCTCTGCATTACAGAAGATATGTCCAAAATCATTCCAGACTGTCTTATAATATAAACCACTAACAATATTAAATATGACAGCAAATTTATTTTATACATGTGTGGTCCTAAAAATAATCCTATATGCACTCGGAATATAAATATTTTTACTAGAATTGTTAAAAGTATCACTATCTTAAACAAAAAATGGCAATACATTTTTTTTTATTACTGTTATTACACATTCTTACATACAAACTTGCAAATAAGCAATTAAGGCATAAAACAGCTTCTCCAAGTGTGAACTGCTAATTGATTGCTGTTTTTATTAAGTCATAGTTTTAGAAAGCTCAGTGGGGGTCTATACAAATGGGTTCATATTTTTCTGCATAATCCCCCACCAAGGCATTCACTGACAGATTCTATTTTTCCTGGCTAATACTAATACAGTCTGTTCAACTTTGTTTCATTTGATTCAGTTTGACAAAAATGAACATACTTAATAAAGCTACAGAATTAAAAAAGATTCTTTATATTGGAGCTTTGTATCCTTAAACAGCGTTGCGAGTCACCGCTGCCAAGGCTCGCATTGCGAATTAGGCTTTCGGCTGTCCATATTTTGAATGCAAGCGTTCTCAGGGCTTCATTTACCAAGGTCGATTTTTGACAGCGAATCTAAATCGATAGACATCGCTGTGATTTTTCAGAGATATTTTCCCAAAAATCATGGCATTTACTATGCCCGTATTTTTGGCATCGATTCAGATTCACCGTCGATGTTGATCGATTTTAAAATGGAAAAATAGAAAATAGAAAATCACGGCGATCCTCCATTTCAAAATCGACATGCATTTTTCTATCACTTATCCTGCCGACGCATATACTGCTATAAGGAAAAGCATGGACATGTGTTTGTGGCCATCCTAATCCTTATTGTAGTGTAAGCAGCAGCCTGATAAGTGATAGAATTCCACAATCAAATGTGTAATGACCGGTCTGTCGCTAGAGGGCGCACTTTTATAGAATATATGACGTCATTTAACTTAGGGGGCGCTCTAGTGTTTATGACATCATATTTTCTATAAAAGGGGGCCCTCTAGCACCAGCCGGTCATTAGTAGCAGGGACACAGAAGAGGAAGAAGGAGGACATCGTGGCAGGTGCCAGAAGAGGCCGAAGTCCAGCTGCAAGCACCGGACCATCCTCTTCAAGCAACATTACAAGAAGATCTTCACAGAAAGATGAAAATTCAAGTAAATCATCCCAAGACAGATGACTGCTAAATGGTGAGTCGCTACTTTACTTTATTATTTTATTACACATTTTTAAAGCAAAATGCACTTTAGTGTACATTTGTAAACTGTGGCCACCATGCAATTCTATATACACAGTAAGGGAAATTTTTTAAACATTTTCTTCATGGTTAAAAATGTATTGTTAGGTCATGTAATGAAGAAATGTTTATTTGGGGCATTTTTAACATGTTTTAGGGACACATTACACATTTGATTGTAGAATTCTATCACTTATCAGGCTGACGCTAGGGACACATTACACATTTGATTGTAGAATTCTATCACTTATCAGGCTGACGCTTACACTACAATAAGGATTAGCATGGCCACAAATATATTGCCATGCTTTTCCTTCTAGCAGTATATGCTTCGGCAGGATAAGTGATAGAAAATTGCATCTAAAGTTTTTTACTGTGTGAAAAACATGTCAACTATGTTGACGTGTTTTTCTATTAAAGTGTGTGTCACTTTCTATGAATCCAGACTTAGTTAAGTGCTTGAACGTAGTCACTCCTGTGCTAAACCATGGCGATTGCAGGGGGAGTCACGTTAATTCTGTTGTAAACAGTATTAGAGTTGAGAGGTGATGTTTCCTATCCCAAGTCTAAATAAC
>WWET01002807.1:62583-78754 GCA_011038615.1 Limnodynastes dumerilii | reverse complement strand
CGGGCAACATCTGCCCGGCGCATGCGCATTACAGCTACGGCCGCCATACTAGCGACGGCGGCCGTAGCTCTGGATCAGGCCCATTGTTTTCAGTTCAGTCATTTCTAATTAGTATCAGCAAGAAGAACCCTGGTCGTGCCTTGTGGAATCTGAAGAAGCTCCATTCTGTTTGTATTAATGGTAATCATGTTGGGGTTTTTGTGTTTGGAAAGTCTTTTTTATTGTCATCTGTTATGCGCATTACAGCTACGGCCGCCATACTAGCGACGGCGGCCGTAGCTCTGGATCAGGCCCATTGTGCATTTTTCAGTCATTTCTAATTAGTATCAGCAAGAAGAACCCTGGTCGTGCCTTGTGGAATCTGAAGAAGCTCCATTCTGTTTGTATTAATGGTAATCATGTTGGGGTTTTTGTGTTTGGAAAGTCTTTTTTATTGAATAATCATCTGTTAATATTAAAAAGATCTTTATTCAATCAAATGTCACAGTACAATGAACCATGGATCAAACTCATGACAATCTGTGATCAACGCATCAGTCCTCCTTGCAGATCCTTTCTATCAATAAATTCATTGAAGCATGCTTTCAGCCTAATTAAGAGCTCATTTAGAACATAACACATGCACAAATGCTTTATACATTATTCACCAGTGACTGTGCTACTAGAATTACCAGTATCAATCAAAGGACACCATTACAGTGACTCTCTTGAAGCGTCACCTGTTTTGGTCAGTTTTGTTGAATAACACCCCCCTAGTGCTAATTCTTGCAAATGGAAAGCACAATGAGCAGGGGCTTTGACAACACTATTACAAACAGACCAATGATTGTGCATGAGTATCACGGGGTAGATCCAGAACTCCGCCTCTAATCCGTTTCCTAGCGTAGCGTATTTCCGCAAGCGTGCCTTCTAAGCACTCCCCTGGGACTCTCCCTGTCATGTACATACTTCGGCAGCGTAACCGCTCACGTCCGCACACGTACGTATAGCCTGCACGTAGTTACGCCGCTAAGCACGCTGATACTGTACGATTTAAATGCAAACCTGTCTACATTGCATAATTTCATTGTACTTATGGCTATCGTAATATTGGCACGCCCCCTCGAAGGTTTTTACGCCACTGTTACGTGAAAGGCCCATACTCTCTCTGAGTTACGTTGCGTTATGTAGCGCAGCCTGCTCAGTACATACAAAAACGCGTTTTTACGTCTCCGCCAGGTGTAAATATGGTGGAAAAAGTTGTTCTGGATCTGCCTCCATGTGACTATTGAGACTTTTATGGCTATAATATCATTAAAACCAAGTAGGGATATACAGTAGGATAATAGATATAGGTTTTGAACTGCTGTAATTGATACTTATCGTTACACCATTTTATTTATTCATTATTATTTATTAACAGGTCTTTATATAGCGCTATTAGATTACGTAGCGCTTTACTGAGAATATTTTACATCCACATTAGTCCCTGTCCCTATTGGAGCACACACACTAGGGTTAATTTAGTCAGCAGCCAATTAACCTACCAGCGTGTTTTTTGGGAGGAAACCGGAGAACACGGAGGAGACCCACGCAGACACGGGGAAAACATACAAACTCCACACAGATTAGGCCTAGTCCGGGAATCGAACTCAAGACCTTAGCGCTGTGAGACACAAGTGCTACTCACTTAGCTACCGTGCTGCTTATATATTTAAACTTAATAATAGTTACACTTAAGCTATTTACGTGTGGATTTTCTTCCTTGTAAATTACACTGTTACTAGGATGTCAACGCTAAAATTCTGGAATGAATAGAAAAGAACATGTATAGTATAAGGACTTTTATATATGAGAGCCGATATTGCCTTACCCTAGTGCTTCTATAGTAAGTTTTATGGTAAGAGCAATCTCTAAGAGGAAATGAGCTAAAGACTAAATTTAAATATAGCTTCACAGCTCAACCCAACTGAGGAATGTCCCGGCTGATAATGATGCTGGGTTTACTGCATTCATCTATGTTTAAAGAGACATCATTTGCTGAGCACAATTAAGCTTTTTCATTTAATCTGCCATCTGAATCTTTCCAGGGTGAGCAAAACAATTTAACAAATAAGAAATTGATTTAGCAAAGTGTGATATTGTTATAAGCTTATTGTTTTAATCACGCAATTCAGTTGTGTGTAACTAAGTGATTAGTACTTGTTTGAAAGCTTTTAATTAACTTATATTCATTGTGTATTTTAGAATCCAAATTCAGCATATATTTCCCTTACACCTTTCACCATGTGTTAACTATTTGCAATAATTTGGTATTATGGGCTGGATCCAGACTTAAGTAAGTGCTTGAAATGAGTTACTCCTGGGCTAAGCCATGTTGATTGCAGGGGAGTCATATTTCATCTGCTGCAAACAGTATTAGAGTTGAGAGGTGATGTTTTCTATCCCAAGTCTAAATAACAGTGTGGTAGTAAAGCTGGTCAGTATCTGTGTGCAGTAAGCAATTCAAAGATATATCCCTGCATGCAAAGAATACAATTAAATTGACTCCCCCTACAATCAACATGGTTTAGCCCAGGAGTAACTAATTTCAAGCACTTACTTAAGTCTGGATCCAACCCTATGTAATCCGTTATTTTTATATTAATATTGGGTCATATTATGACACTCTTACTTAGGGGGCTGAGCAATCAGCTTATGGTTTTATGAGGTGTCTACTTTTGACACAACTGGAAGATGCAATCAGAGAGCTTGTTTCAAGAAGTTCATATCCTGCCAATTAACTTCTTTAACTGGTAAATCTCAGTAGCGTTTAGGGATAGTGTTCTTATAATTGTTAGAATAAGATTTCCCATTTGGGAGACGAACTACAAAGGTTCTGAAGCATAGAGTCAGCATTCACATCTATCAGGGAATCTATTTCATCCAAGACAATGAGCACTGGTCAGGGTTACTTTGAAGGTCGGCTTTCTGTAGGTGTCCCTTGCTTATACACCTGTGTGATGGCAGTTAATTATTTATTATGGCATTACAATAGCAAAACTTTACTGTTACAAAACACTTAGGCCATAACCACTATATTCTAGTACTGGTTTCACTACTTCTAAAACTTTGAAGCTCCAGACCCCAGAAACCACTCAACAAGTTGTGCATCTTCTCATACTTCTTACATCTCCTCTATATTTTGATGTGTAACATGTCTCCTCAATAACGAACTCAACAAAGAATCG
This sequence comes from Limnodynastes dumerilii, assembly GCA_011038615.1. Classification (NCBI taxonomy): domain Eukaryota; kingdom Metazoa; phylum Chordata; class Amphibia; order Anura; family Limnodynastidae; genus Limnodynastes; species Limnodynastes dumerilii. The sequence continues at coordinate 75,545 of WWET01002807.1, read as the reverse complement.
GAAGTAAAACAAAGCCTAAAGAACAATCTTGTCCTCACACAGATCTGGGGAGAGACTCGAGAGGGCCAAGAGAGCTATTCCTGGAAATTTAGAGATGCTACCAGGGGCAGATTGGCTATAAGACTTACAAAGAATTTTCCCAGGAAGCCGGTGGTCTCTGGAGGCCACTCGGTAGCACTTTTTTTTATTTGAATAAACCTATGTTGTTGACTGTCATGGGTGGTGGTTGCTAAAATGATGTCTGTATAAAATGGAGATCATTAGGAATGGTTATGTATTGAGTAGTGGTCACTAGGGTTCTGTATGTATTGGGAGGTAGTCACTAGGATGCTGTATGTATTGGGAGGTAGTCACCAGGATGCTGTATGTATTGGGTGGTGGTCACTTGGGTGGCAGTGACTACCTGCTTTGTATAGATGTCACTATTAATCTCTTTATTGGAATGTGAAATACTTGTCATTAGGGTTCTTTGTTCTGTGCTAATCCAGTTTACATATTTTTTGGACCCCACCAATAGTTGATCCCGCCCACATATGGCCTCTTGCAGATTTTTTTTCCAGGGCCACTTTAAGTTCCCGATCCATCCCTTGATGACACAAGTCAAGGAGAAGAAGGTGAGGATGATGATAATGATAAATATGTATATGTTTACCTTGACCAGGTTCCAGAGGAAGATAATGTGGATCATGCTGAATGAATTAAATCTCAATTAGAGACCTGTGTCATTAACGACAGAAAATTTCTCCAGAAGTGTATAGTACCAGATGGCTTTAGTCATGGATGATAATCAATCCCTAATAAAGATTAAAAATATATTGTAGACAATATTATAATATGTATTTATTATAAAAAAAATTCAACTAATATGAAACATAAATAGTTGACTATATAGACCCTTATATATATATAGAGTCGTATAGATCAATACCATTCCACTGTATCTTACATTGAATTCTCAAAAAACTATTCATGTAAAACAAATAAAAGTAAAATAAAATTGGCAGTAGCAAAAACAAAAAAATAATCTAATTCCGAAAATGGTCTGTGGCAGGTCAGTCCACAATAATTAGTTCCATTCAATTGCCTTTAATAGTTATCACCGAACTCAAATTATTTTACACCATGCTGAGGACATTTCCTTCCTATTTCTGTTCCAGAAGCAATTAAAGAATATACAGCGTGCAATTCAGCCTTCAACAAACTCCTGCTTCAGTGGAGGAGCCATTATTTCATCATGGATTTGTATTTTATTGTTATATATCTGAAAAATGCTCATCCAGTGTGGTCACCTATTAGGGGGAAGACAAAAAAAACATTTAATAAAATTCACAGAAATTTATATTATACGGTATATGCAAATATATGATCAATAGAGCGTGATTCAGTGTCTCACTGTTGGTAAAGGTGTTTATGGACTGGATACAGAATCACCATTCTCTGAGTGCAGTAGCTGCAGGAAGGACACTAGCCAATAGCAAGTGAGGATGAGGAACTTGAAAAAGATTCTGTAGCGGAGGGGGAGACAATGCAGTGCCTGACAAGGATTTGGAGGAGAACCGGCAAAAAAGGAACAGTGGTGGAAGAATCGGAGCCAATGGAAGCGCTGAGCTCCGGGCGCTAGTCTGGAGGGGGGCACTTCCTTTGTCCTCCTCTTCCCTGCACTTACCTTTTGAAGACTCTGGTAAAATAGCTATTACTGGCTGTGGGCTCCGTTAAAAGAATTTTACTTACCTTTTCCCATGAATGCACTGCGCAACGTCATGACATCAAGCCAGTGCCAGGCCCTGCCCCTTCACCTACGGGTGCCACGGATGAACTTACACCACTGGAGAGGAAGATTGGTCTCGTTGTGACACTGGGCTTGATCTAGAGGTGACGTTGTGTATTTCTGTGTGGCTTCTGAGTGCGTAGAACAGAATAGTATGCAATTACAGCCTATTCACACCCTAATGCTTCTGGAGGTGTGGCGGCTTGTGTTCTGAAGGGCGTGTCGTGTAAAGGAAGAGGAGGAGGGATATAGTCAATGAACAGTAAGGGCATGGCCAAGGCAAGAGCTCCCGATCCAGAACTGAACCCAAATGGAACTGCACCAGAACCAGGCCATGTTTAGATCCTGGGAGGCTGACTCTCAAAGACCTTCATTGACCCGCGCATTGGAATTTCAAGCAGTGAATGCATTTATATATTTAGAAAAACATCTGGAGTATTAAGTTGTTTTTAGTTTTTATAACTAGACAGTGCTAAATGTATTATTTTTTGGTCTAAAAAATGTTTTAAATATAATTTTTTCATTTCTTTGTCGATTTGTTCACATTTCAAATGAAGGGTCTGTAATATTCACAGTTTTCTCTGCATTATACTATTCTACTGTTGCACAATGTATTTGGGAATGCGGCTACATTGGGTGTCCATTGTCCAGGTTCCGTAATTGGTTACCTTCCAAAGACACCGCTGTGTGCGCTTCAGGTCTGCCCGTATGCTGTCCCTGTAGCGACTCTACGGCACATAACCATCATTCACATTTGCACTCAGACCTGGATCAGGCCCACTGTGTATTAACTGAATCTGAAGACTGCAATAGTCAAGGCGGGAGAGGATCAGGGAGTGGATGATGGTTTTGGGGTTATTAGTGGTAAGGGTCTGATTCAAGCAATATCACAGAGGTGGAAGCAGAAGGATTGGGAGAGGGATTGGATGTGGTGGAGAAGAGGGGTAAAAGATCAGGGGCCAGATTTACTAAGCTGCAGGTTTGGAAAAGTGGAGAAGTTGCCTATAGCAACCAATCAGATCTTAGCTCTCACTTACTTTTTTAAATACTAGAGAATGTCAGCTAAAATCTGATTGGTTGCTATGGGCAACATCTCCACTTTTCCAAACCCGCAGCCCAAGGAGGAGGCCAGGAGGTGACCCAGACAGCAAACTTGGGGAACAAATTCCCCATCCTACTCCAATGACCAATCTGCTCCTGCTCGTGCTTAATGTAGCAATCCATTGCCTTTGCCATTTATCCCATTTTTGTTTAAAAAGTCCTGAATATGCGTATTTAAGTCACAAATGAATTTGTTAACTGTGAAATGTCAATGGTGGCCTCTGGGGACCTTCAGAGAGGTGATGGGCTGAAGGGAAGTCTTTTGGTTGTGTTTTCTGCAATACGTTTAATTGTTCTGGCTCAGAAGCAAACATGACTCATTGACTTGAGGAGGGCCTATATCTCCCAGCGCAGCTTTTGAATAAGGGAGGATATTGAGGCCATTGATATCTTACGCAAAAAAAAATAACTGGCGTGCAGTTTAACTGGTTCTGTCAACATTCATTTGTTTTGGACGCGCACTTTTGCTGGTTGTCCAATGATAACAAAAACAGTGACTTTGTCGGTCATTTTAAAAGGGATATAGTCTTAGGAAACCTATATTTCTTTGGCTAAGTATACCGAGTACCCCTGAGATTATTTGGAAGTTTTCATTGCGAATCTTTCAACGCTCAACAGATGGGAGGATTGATAAATCATCAGAATGACTTTGTGTATTTATAGTTACAATTAGCAATGAGCTAAACACTCGCACTCCTGTTTATAAATGCATTTATTATGTCATTGTTACACCTACATTCATTGTAAGTGATAAATTGCTGTAATGTTGTTGTACGAGGCTTTTTCTTCATACTTGGGACTTAAATGGTAAAATTCCAATCACTGGCTCCTGTAATTGTAAAAGGTTTTGCTTTGAAAATAATAGGCTATTAAGCTTATTTTAAACTTGCAATTGGCTTGGGATTATTGCCCTTTTCAGTACCGCCCCTAGGGCGTTTACACCGCTGCCCCGAGCCCCGCCAGCTTCATTTACACACACGCGTTCGCTTGTTGCGGTATATTCGTAGCCGTTTTCTACCCGGGTACACCGAAGTGCCTGGAGAATTGTGCCTTCTGCCTCCTGAGGAGAAACAATCAATGATTCCCAGGACGAAGACGGATCTGTGAATGGTAAGTATGTATGTATGTATGTATGTATGTATGTATGTCTTCTTGTAATTTTTACCCTAACCCTCCCCTTACTTTATTCTAACCCCAACCCTCATATCCCTGCAGCATGACCCTAATGTTCTCCTAACCGTAACCTGACCCTAAGACTCCCCTCCCTGCAACCTAACCCCAACCCTCATAGCCCTGCAGCATGACCCCAATGCTCTCCTAACCATAGTCCGACCCTAAGATTCCCCTCCCTGCAACCTAACCCTAAGACTTTCTTCCCTCGCAGCCTAACCCTAAGACTCCCCTCCCTGCAGCCTAACCCCAACCCTCATATCCCTGCAGCATGACCCTAATGTTCTCCTAACCGTAGTCCGACCCTTAGATTCCCCTCCCTGCAACCTAACCCTAAGACTTTCTTCCCTCGCAGCCTAACCCTAAGACTCCCTTTCCTGCAGCCTAACCCCAACCCTCATATCCCTGCAGCATGACCCTAATGTTCTCCTAACCGTAGTCCGACCCTTAGATTCCCCTCCCTGCAACCTAACCCTAAGACTTTCTTCCCTCGCAGCCTAACCCTAAGACTCCCCTCCCTGCAGCCTAACCCCAACCCTCATATCCCTGCAGCATGACCCTAATGTTTTCCTAATCATAGTCCAACCCTAAGATTCCCCTCCCTGCAACCTAACCCTAAGACTTTCTTCCCTCGCAGCCTAACCCTAAGACTCCCCTACCTGCAACCTAATCCTAAGACTCCCTTCCCCACAGCCTGACCCTAAAACTCCCCTACCTGCAACCTAACCCTAAGACTCCCTTCCCTGCAGCCTAACTCTAAGAATCCCTTTCCTGCAGCCTAACCCTAAGACTCCCCACCCCGCAGTATATCCCTTAAACTCCATGACCCAACTACCTCCAGTCTGGTTCTGGTCTGTGGCGGCACCGATTTCTGATGAATGAATGGGAAAGCATGCCAAAAATAAGCTTTCGGCTGCCTGTATTTCTACAATACTATTATTGGACCAGCAACACCCTCCCATAGCGTATCTGGTCAACCCTCGTCGATGCTAATCCTCGGTGCTGTGGAGATGTTGCCTATAGCAACCAATCAGATTCTAGCTCTCACTTTCCTACTACATACTAGAGAATGTCAGCTAGAATCTAATTGGTTTCTATGGGCAACATCTCCGCTTTTCCAAACCCGCAGCTTAGTTAGCTTAGCTGTATTGGGAACTAAACCTTCTTTTTATGTATGTTCTGACACACAGTGCTATATAATGTGTGTTTGGAGCGCCGGACCTCTGTTTTGCTCCTTGTAGTTACACAGTGGTCACTTTGGTCCTTGGCTTCACCCCTCCATTTATATATACATGTGCACACATTTATATATACACGTGCACACATTTATATATACACGTGCACACATTTATATATACACATGCACGCATTTCATGTATTTGGATTTAAGCACGGCTTTGTGTGTGTTCATGTACAGCCAGAATCCTGCAAGACACAGCGGCTCCATTAATTACTCTTATGCGATGTCTTGTTGGGTTTGTTTGATTAAGACCTGTTGACAATCCAAGGATGAAATCCCTATGTAAGTTTAACTCTACCAAAATATGGCTTTAGCTTGATTTACATGACACGAGATTTCCAGGTAAAATGAGCCCACATTTCAAGTGCTGTTTTGGTTATAGAGGACAGTTATTTGGCATCTCGGAGCTGACACTTTTTCTTATTGAAATATGGCAAGAACAAGATTAAAATGAAACAGTCTAATGATAAATTTGGGACTTTTTAATTTTTCGTAAACCCTCATGTCTCTCCAGGGAGAAAATGATGGATGACGGGAGGGTAAAATCTTAAATGTCTCTTTCTTTCTCAACTTTCAGTCTTCATAAGCTGAGGTAGGAGAGGAGTCCAATTTATGTGGAGTGATTATTTTTGGATAGGAGTTCAGTGATTTATGTTCTGTAGCAGTGCTGGAATAAGGATGGTGCAGGCCCGAGGCTGAAATTCTGTAGGGGCCTCTGGAAAAGAGTCAATTAGAGTAGAAAGATGCCATAAATAAGGGCCGGATCCTTCCTATTTTTCACCCAACATTTATGTCATTCACTTAGATTTCTGACATTGGATTGGACGTACAGCTAACCAGCTTGATCGCGTAGTAACCCATCCAGATTTAAGAAAAATGGGCCAGATCCAGAGCTACGACAGCGACTGTATTTACGCTCGCCGCAGTCGTAAGAACACTATTTTGGATGTTTTGTGCATGCGCGCGGCAGATGTTACGACCAGAAACTCTGATCATAATTAGAGTATGGGCGTACTTAGGCGCTTAAGTACATGCAGCCATTACGGCTTGGAAAAGTTAAGGTAGGGTTCGGCAAGCGTAACGACCGTGGGGAGGGCATAGTAATTACGAAAGCGCAAATTTGCTACGTGTTGAAACCTAACCCGAGCGTAGGTCTGGATCTGGCCCAATGACACTTTCTGGTTTGTCACCACGGTTACAATCATAATATTGACAATTAGGCAGCCATAAGATCGTCTGTATCATTGGTCGATATTTATTAAAAACGAAAAGTATTATATCAGCAGAGGTACCCTGACTACAGTTATATGTTCATCATAATTCATAATGATAACATTACAAATATAGATTCCTTAACTTGTTCCCTCTCCCCTGTCTCTACCCTCTGCTCTCCTTTGTCTATCCCTCTGCACTCTCCGGTCCTCTTCCTCTGTCTGTCTTCTTCTTTAACTTCTCTTTCTCCTTTGTGATCTCGCTCTCCCCCTGTCTCTCTCAATCCCTCTCTCTCTCTCTCTCATTCATTTATTAATTCATTCATTCAATAACTCACTCCCTCTCTCTCACTCACTCACACTCTCTCTCTCTCTCTCTCTCTCTCTCCCTCTCTCTCTATCTCACACACTCCCTCCCTCTCTCTCTCTCTCTCTCTCTCTCTCTCTCACACACACACACACACACACACACACACTCCCTCTCTCTCTCTCTGTCTCTCACTCCCTCTCTCTGTCTCTCTCTCACACACTTCATCTCTCTCTCACACACTCCATCTGTCTCTCTCTCTCATCTTTGTTTTCCTCTCCCTACACCTCCACTGAAATCTGTGTAAGGCCCTGTCCTGCCAACCGCCGCTGGGGCTGCATTTTGCGTAGATAAGTAGTTAACGGCTATAGTCACTACGTCGACAAATAACACATCTGACAATGATACAACTGACATCACAAAGTTAACCCTCCCCATTACCTTCTCCCTGCTCTTTCTTCCTGCTCTGCTCTGTCCACACTCTCTCTTCCAGTTTGTCCCCTGCTCTCCACTGCAAGAACGACAATCATTTAACTCTATCGCCACTTTGTTGCCGGTAGGATAACTATTGGCGATTTGAATGTCACGCAAACATACTACACTCTTAATTAGTGGGTGAATTAGTCATTCCGGTTGGGATTAGGGTTGAGGATCCGGTTGGCGTTAGGAAAGAAGTTTAGATTAGGTTTATGGTTATTTTAATGCAAATTAAGTGTCAGTATTCCAATATTCCATCTTACAGCTGTCGACTTACTGACCCTGTTGGAAAGATAAAAATCAGCTACACCTGACACCCATTTAGTGCCGGTGGTCTTCATATCACACCCCTGTTTATAACTGGGTTTTTTATCATAGGTTACAGTACAGGCTTTCCTTCTCTCTGTATACCCCACTGTGAATCTCTGCACCCTTGGAAAACACATAGATGTATATATAGTACAGCCCACCACTCACGGATCCCTCTGAATGTTTTCCTGAACTAGTCGATTGCATCAACATTGGACGTCTGGAGCTAGCCCAATGTCCATTTCTTCCTCCACTATGATCAAGTGACAGTGAATCTAACTCACTATCTAACTCATTTCTAACTCATTTCTTCCAATAATTCTGATAAAATAAAAATAAAATAATTTGAGATAAAACTTAAAAAAAATAAAATCTTTTTCTTAACCTCCCCACTAGGCTTAGGTTACATTTTTTACTTTGCTGAGTTAAATGAGCCTCGTCCATTACAATGGACTATATTTTATAGATGGTTTCACTTTCAGACTACTAAGCCTGTAAACACTTGGCCATTTTTTTTTAGCAGTTACATCATTTGACAATTAGTAGTCCTCAGAGAATGATGTCACCAAAAACATGAACTAGAGCTACACTGTGAGACTATAACAATCCGTAATTCTGTACCTTCTAGATCAACTTTACATGAGTTTCTCACCAGCCTATTCTACATTCTGACATCCAAATTTAAACTACTTTAATATATAGAAGGTTAAATTAAGGACAATGCATATATTCTATTTATCTTTGCTGGTATTAAAATGATCTTCAAAGGATGTTGTACATGAAAAGGGACGCAGTTCACTGTATGCAATGTGACTTGAATTATATTTGTATGTATTAAGGTCTTTTACATACAGATGTGGCCACATACACCTTTACACACTTTTTACTATTTTTGTTTAATAGGGATTTAGGAAACTTGGGCTGGATCCAGACTTAAGTAGGTGCTTGAAATTAGTTACTTCTGGGCTAAACCATGTTGATTTCAGGGGGAGTCAAGTTAATTATATTCTATGAATGCAGGGATATATCTTTGAATTGCTTACTGCACACAGATACTGACCAGCGTTACTATCACACTGTTATTTAGACTTGGGATAGGAAACATCACCTCTCAACTCTAATACTGTTTGCAACAGATGAAATATGACTCCCCCTACAATCAACATGGTTTAGCCCAGGAGTAACTAATTTCAAGCACTTACTTAAGTCTGGATCCAGCCCCTTGTGTCATAAGTTTAAGGAGGTTTATCGTTAAAGAGGTTCCAGTGTTTCTTCTCTAAAGGGCTATGCTATTGTTAATGCATAGCTTGTGGAGCCTGGCCCTCCTTCACATACAGTGGCTGGACAATGAATTAGGAATTTTTTAAAGGTTTGGCATCATTATGTTAGAATCAAAGAGTCAGCTAAGAATTACGTTGAAAGCATGCCAGGCAAAAGTAAAAGCCACCATCAAAGCCGAGGGTGGCCCAACCACGGACTATCAGAGGTTAACCTAATGCAGAAAAAAGCTGTTAAATAAAAATTAAAAATAGTTTATATAAAGTATTTGTCATTATTTTATCAAAATTTTACAAGAAACAAAAAAATTCCTCATTGATTCCATTAAGCAACCTCTGTAGACATTTTTCCTGGCCATTGTAATGACCTATTATTTTCAATGATGGGATTTCCAACACATGTATAAACTTCACTGAATTGAGTTTCCCATCAATACACTAATGTCAGATGAAGGCAAGGTGTCGGCACTAGAGTTACAATGGTATGTATAAGACAAAACTTAAAAGTTTCAATCTTGTTTATTACAACCATCAAAACACAAATGCTGCTAAATCATTCATTTAAACTGGAACATGAACTTATCCATTTGTTGCACAAGGCAAAGTATATGTATACTTCAATCACTCATGCGTAGTGTGGGTTTGTCAAGGTGCCATCTAGTGGCAGCCAAATGTGTTGCAGGGTAATTCTATATTACGCCTCACGCAATGCAATGCTTCCTTAAGGAGCTCATTGCACGAACAAAGTTGTGTTGTGTTAAATGTTAGTTTAACACTTGCTACATCTGTACTCTTTCCAGTTGCCTATTGCATAAAGGGCATGCTGCTGATTCATGGGAAACAGATGTGTCTTAAAAGCTACATAGAGAATATGATTGATAGCATTCAGGTCAACAGTTGAAGCGAGGAAGGCAGAATCTTGCATACAGCCAATAAAATAGGAAATTTCCCCACCAAACATGTGCTAACTTTGTTACATAGTGGATCTGTTTTATTTCATCCAACAATTATATCTGTTTTTACCCACACCAGTCATTCGCCAAAAGTGGTTAGGATTTAATATATGACTGGACCCAAACCAACGGTTTTTTGTGTACCAGCATGGGAGACCCTAGTGGCAACTGGATAGCGGCGGCGGAGAGATATCGGCAGCGGCGGGATTTGCGAATGTGAATGGGTGATCGGCATACTCACCCATTCTGAAAAAAAAAAATAGAAACTGGTAAGTATTCAAAATAGGGACATCCGAAAAGGAACTTTCGGATGTCCCTATTTCGGAAAAGACATGTTCTAACCGGGGACTGCAACCACGTTACTTCCAAATGACCCAAATGACTTCCAGGACCCAAATGTTTAGTTCAGTTGCTGTTTGCAATATTTGCCCTGTAGCAGTACACACTTGCAGCACTAGTAACACCTGCTACCTGACCTCTACAAGGAACAGCTGCAGTCTTACCAAATTTTCCACCTAGTTGTGTTGGCTCAACTCAACTTAGGTTGTTCTGCTTTGAGCCTCCTCCTCCCCTTAGGGTGTGATGACCAGGGCCACCATCATGACCAGGGCTGTCATGATTTATGTTCTAGGCCCAGGGGGCGAGAGAGAGAGAGAGAAACTCACCACAGCTCTCTGACCGTAGGTATTGATGGTAGGAGACAGATGAGTCACTGTCATCAGTCTCCTACCGCCGATTACTGCTGCTAGAGAGCTCTACCAGCTACCAACTACGGGCTGATGCACAGGGAAATAAGCTTACCTGGGTTATAGGCCGTCTGTGAATCTCTCTTGTAGTATTTGGTGCTCAACCTATATGTGACATCATAACAGCTCCATGGCCTCCCAGTCCCCACAATTTTTGGTGGTGGCCCTTGGTGATGACTAAAGAAAGCCTTGGGTAATGTTGACCCCCACAAACTCTTTTGCTTTGATTGTACTGACTCCACCAAACTCCCTCCCTTGGGTTGTACTGACTACTCAAAACTCTTTTCCTTGGGTTGTACTTAACTCACCCAACTTCTCTGCTTGGGTTGTACCAACCCCACCATCTCCTCTTCTTGTTTTCTATTGACTCCTTACTACCGCTGTGCTCAGTGCTTTGAGTGCGTTGGTAAAATAATCTTTGATCTGGTCCCTTGTTATGATCTATGACTATTCTTTATATTTTGTGCCTGTCTATCAAACTTTAAGGACAGTAGCTGTTAATGTTTTAGCTAGTGCCAAAGAATTCTCCTTATTTACTTTAATGAACACAGTGAAAGTGGACAGAAAATAGCCTCTATAAACAGGATACAGTATGTTATTTGAAAGAAAGTTTTGAACACAAAAACAAAGTTTGGTAAATCAAGAAAGGTAAACTTCCGTGACCCAAGACTTTTTTTTTATATAGACAGTTTCAAGGACTCCAAAAACAACAAAACTCTGTTTAATCTTTATTTTAAAATAAACAAATTAACAGCTTTCATACACCAAATGATTGAGGTGAAAGCTTTGCTTTTCTGTAAAAAAAAAAATACTTTCCTGACATCTCTTCTTTAAAGAAGGAAGTTTCGGATTCCTTTAGAAGTCCATGAAGTTAGATCAAAAACATTTTTCAGGGCTTTAAAGAAAAAAAAAAAAGGCTTCTAGTTTAAACCACATTCACCGGTGAACTCCCTGTTATTTCAGCCAGCTATGTCTCATGGAGTTCTCTGAAGCCTAAAAGGTGATTAAAAATCTAAAAGGAGATTCTATAGGTACATTATTTTTTTCGGCTATAAATAAATAGTTACCAAGTTCACTTACTTCAATAAAAAAGAACATAAATTATAAATGTAGAGAGAAATATTTTTTATCTACAAAGTGGAACTAAAAACCATGCTAAAATTGATTTTGTAAAAATTCTTTGGCCAAAGTTAGTAAATGTAAATATATAAACCAATAAATAAATGAATGCTAATCGGCCCAGTTAGGATTTCCAGGGACAATTATTTAGGCCAGGCTTTTGCTTTCTTCCTCTACAGAAAAGAAATGAACAGGAAAAAATGTATTCATGTTAGCAGGGGGTGTCAGGGGTGTAGAGACTTAGCAAAGACCTGGTATTCACTGGAGGACCTGATGGTGGGGACAGGCTTGGCTGCTGGTATTTGTCAGGTCGGGTGCAAAACAGAGGGAGACATAACCCAGCTAATGTTAGCATAGGCGAAGGACAAACTTGGCTTACATTGGACTTACAGTGTCAACATAAAATCCAAATGGCACAGGAGAGCTACCCCAAGATGATAGACAAACCCCACAGGACCTGATCAAGAGGTCAGAACCCACCACCTGAAAGCACGGAGGGATCAGAGGGAACTAACCACCTCTCTCAAAATCCTGTGGTCGCCATGTAATAGGAAACCATAATTGTGCTGTCATTTTTTTCAGTGGCAAAGTTTTGAATGATTCTTTGTCTGTGAGTTAAAAACGAAGGACAGGATCCTGATTTAATAGTAGAGTCTGTGTGCGGCAAATAGGTGCCCTTCTATGCCAGCAAAAATCTCAGATCCTCAAGATGCAAACTTCCATGCTGGAAATCCTTCTGACCCAGGGGCGGAACTTCCATTGGTGCGACAGGTGCAACGGCACCGGGACCCATGCTGATACAAGAACCCACAGCCGACATCACCGCACCTCCGAAGCTCTCCACCAGGTTACCTGGGATACCATCAGGGCCAAAGCATAATGTTTGCGCCTGGGCCCACTACTCACTAGTTCCGCCTCTGTTCTGACCACTAGAGGGGGAACAGGGCGGCATAATGTGAGCTGGGAAGTATTTGAATCATGCAGCAAGGGCTTTGTTAAGCTCATTACGCACCAGTCCTATTTTTTTCCCGTGAGGCAGTCCGTAAATGATAAAGTAGGTTCCTGCTGGCTTATAAAACCCATAAATGCAAGGGGAGTGGCCTCAACTCACAGGTATGGTAATTAGGATCGCACAATGGGCCTGATCCAGAGCTACGATGTAGCGCTGAGCGTGCTAACGCTCAGCGTTACTTTGCTGACTCCCCCTGGCACTCCCCCTGTGCGGGCGTATGGCCCCTTCCTTACGCCGGCTGAAGGCTACCCTAACTTCAGCCGGCATAAGGA
>WWET01002807.1:20109-54841 GCA_011038615.1 Limnodynastes dumerilii | reverse complement strand
GTATCTTTAAATAATCTTCCTTGCGGCGGGCCCGCTCTGTTTACTACTAACACGTGTGCTGCGCGCGCCCGCCGGGAGACGCGGCTGCACACGTGTGCCGGCAGGACCCGTCGGCACAGAAGACTGGGACGCGGCGGCGGGTAAGTAGTTGGAGCCGTCGGCCGGCCGACGGCTCCTAACATGAGTATATGTAATTGCTGTGACTGTTAATAACGTACATTTTTTACCAAATACAATCTGTGCTAACTAATTGGAAACTGATTTCTGACCTATTTAGACTTCATCTCACTTATTTGCCTGATCCTTTTTCTTGGGCCTATGCTGAATGAAAAATATAATGCTAAATACTAAGTAAAATGCTACGGAACATACTCACCACTGAGAAACAGCTCCTAAATGTGGCACATACAAAAAATATTTCGAACTGATCTATAGTTGCCGACTCTCCCGGAATGTCCGGGGGACTCCCGAAATTCGGGCAGTTCTCCCGGTATCCTGGGAGAGCCGGCAAATCTCCAGAAAGGAAACCACGGCCTCAGGTCCTGCCCCCCCCACCCCCACCCCCACCCTGCCTGGTCCTGCCCCCCTGCCTGGCAACACTAATTTACTAGTGTTGCTAGAGACAGGGAGGGACTTGATGATGCCAATTGCATCATCCAGACCCACCCCCATCCCTATGAAACCCCCGAAAGGGGTAATTGATAGTCATGTGGCGGGGCTTAATGATGCGACTTGCATAAATTGTGTCGTTAAGCCCCGCCCTCTGCATGCATCTAGGCCTTTAAAAGTCAGCAACCCTGAATTGATCCATTCATACATTTTTAGGGCCTCAAAATGCGGTTTCCTTTATGCCCATTAAATTAGGCAGAAGTTATTAAGAAAGATTGAATAATGCCTCTTGCAGCCTCTTTGGACATTTTAGGATCTCAAACACAGGCTGAACTAAAGACCTGAATTGGGATTTGAAAATAAAGATAATTGTTACAAGCAGGGGAAGGTATAATGAGATGTCTAAATGTTTCCAGCTTGGAATTTCCCCGGATGCCACTGGGAAAGGGAAGAGTAAGGAACTGTTACTGCAACATCCAGGAGATCTATAAAATCTCTGATACCGCTTTAAGTCTGCAAAAGGATGGATTACCCGGAATAAGACTCTCTATTAGAGTACAGAAAGTACACAAACACTATATACACGGAGGAGCTTTCAGACCTAATGCGACCTCTTACAGAAGTCAACAAGTAAAATTTTACTTGCAAAAAATTTGGGTTTAGAAATAGATCATTCAGAACATAGAAACTTGTAGCCAATCACAGCCTTAGAATATTTATAGGACTAGAGCAGCCTGTAACCAATAAGAGCACTAGAAGATGTATATGACTAGAGCAACCAACAGCCAATCACAGCACTAGAAAATTTATACCAATAGAGCAACCTGTAGCCAATAAGAGCACTAGAATGATTATATGACTAGAACAAACTATAGCAAATCAGAGCATTATACTGTTTATATAAGTAGAGCAACCTTTAGTCAGTTACAGCAATAGAATATTTATAAGACTAGAACAACCTGTAGCCAATCAGAGCATTGCATTATGCATATGATTAGAGCAAACTGTAGCCAATCAAAGCATTACATTATGCATATGATTAGAGCAACCTATAGCCAAACAGAGCATTGCATTATGTATATAAGTAGAACAACCTGTAGCCAATCAGAGCATAGCATTATGCATATGATTAGATCAACCTTTAGCCAATCAGAGCATTGCATTATGCATATGATTAGAGCAACCTGTAGCCAATCAAAGCATTACATTATGCATACAAATAGAGCAACCTGTAGCCAATCAGAGCTATGCATATCATTAGAGCAACCTGTAGCCAATCAAAGCATTACATTATGCATATGAATAGAGCAACCTGTAACCAATCAGAGCATTGCATTATACTATACTTGCCAACTCTCCCGGAATGTCCAGGAGACTCCCGGACTCCCGGGAGAGCAACCTTTTCTCCCGCAGACAAGTCCTGTAAAAAAAAAAAAAGAGAGAGCATTGCGCACGCGACGGATGATGCAACGACAGGACATGCCTTCCAGAAGACGCCGGCCACTGCGGAGCTAGGAGGGTTGGTAAGTTAGTGTGAAGTCGCCGCGGAGGAGGAAGGAAAGAGGGAGAAAAAGGTAAGTAAAAAATAGAAAGGCTGAAGAAACAAGCTGGGGAATACTGAGGGGGGGCTGGAAAAATATGCTGGGGAATACTGAGGGGGCTGATAAAATATGCTGGGGAATACTGAGGGGGGCTCACAAAATATGCTGAGCCAATCAGAGCATTACATTATGCATATGACCAGAGCAACCTGTAGCCAATCAGAGCATTACATTATGCATATGACCAGAGCAACCTGTAGCCAATCAGAGCATTACATTATGCATATGACCAGAGCAACCTGTAGCCAATCAGAGCATTACATTATGCATATGACCAGAGCAACCTGTAGCCAATCAGAGCATTACATTATGCATATGACCAGAGCAACCTGTAGCCAATCAGAGCATTACATTATGCATATGACCAGAGCAACCTGTAGCCAATCAGAGCATTACATTATGCATATGACCAGAGCAACCTGTAGCCAATCAGAGCATTACATTATGCATATGACCAGAGCAACCTGTAGCCAATCAGAGCATTACATTATGCATATGACCAGAGCAACCTGTAGCCAATCAGAGCATTACATTATGCATATGACCAGAGCAACCTGTAGCCAATCAGAGCATTACATTATGCATATGACCAGAGCAACCTGTAGCCAATCAGAGCATTACATTATGCATATGACCAGAGCAACCTGTAGCCAATCAGAGCATTACATTATGCATATGACCAGAGCAACCTGTAGCCAATCAGAGCATTACATTATGCATATGACCAGAGCAACCTGTAGCCAATCAGAGCATTACATTATGCATATGACCAGAGCAACCTGTAGCCAATCAGAGCATTACATTATGCATATGACCAGAGCAACCTGTAGCCAATCAGAGCATTACATTATGCATATGACCAGAGCAACCTGTAGCCAATCAGAGCATTACATTATGCATATGACCAGAGCAACCTGTAGCCAATCAGAGCATTACATTATGCATATGACCAGAGCAACCTGTAGCCAATCAGAGCATTACATTATGCATATGACCAGAGCAACCTGTAGCCAATCAGAGCATTACATTATGCATATGACCAGAGCAACCTGTAGCCAATCAGAGCATTACATTATGCATATGACCAGAGCAACCTGTAGCCAATCAGAGCATTACATTATGCATATGACCAGAGCAACCTGTAGCCAATCAGAGCATTACATTATGCATATGACCAGAGCAACCTGTAGCCAATCAGAGCATTACATTATGCATATGACCAGAGCAACCTGTAGCCAATCAGAGCATTACATTATGCATATGACCAGAGCAACCTGTAGCCAATCAGAGCATTACATTATGCATATGACCAGAGCAACCTGTAGCCAATCAGAGCATTACATTATGCATATGACCAGAGCAACCTGTAGCCAATCAGAGCATTACATTATGCATATGACCAGAGCAACCTGTAGCCAATCAGAGCATTACATTATGCATATGACCAGAGCAACCTGTAGCCAATCAGAGCATTACATTATGCATATGACCAGAGCAACCTGTAGCCAATCAGAGCATTACATTATGCATATGACCAGAGCAACCTGTAGCCAATCAGAGCATTACATTATGCATATGACCAGAGCAACCTGTAGCCAATCAGAGCATTACATTATGCATATGACCAGAGCAACCTGTAGCCAATCAGAGCATTACATTATGCATATGACCAGAGCAACCTGTAGCCAATCAGAGCATTACATTATGCATATGACCAGAGCAACCTGTAGCCAATCAGAGCATTACATTATGCATATGACCAGAGCAACCTGTAGCCAATCAGAGCATTACATTATGCATATGACCAGAGCAACCTGTAGCCAATCAGAGCATTACATTATGCATATGACCAGAGCAACCTGTAGCCAATCAGAGCATTACATTATGCATATGACCAGAGCAACCTGTAGCCAATCAGAGCATTACATTATGCATATGACCAGAGCAACCTGTAGCCAATCGGAGCATTACATTATGCATATGACCAGAGCAACCTGTAGCCAATCGGAGCATTACATTATGCATATGACCAGAGCAACCTGTATCCAATCAGAGCATTACATTATGCCTATGACTAGAACAACCTGTAGCCAATCAGAGCATTACATTATGCATATGACCAGAGCAACCTGTAGCCAATCAGAGCATTACATTATGGATATGACTAGAGCAATCTGTAGCCAATCAGAGCATTCGAATATTTATGAAGCTAGAGCAGCCTGTCAGCCTATCAGAGCATTAGGACTATAATTTGAACTCATTCAGATTATTATAACATGCAAAGGGCCGCGGCAACCTGCCGCCATGTACCAAGAAAACATATATTTTCATTTTTGTAATTTCTTAAAAATTCTAGGAAATTTAGAACAAGCTAATTACCCGTAAAGATGTGTTGCTAAGATATGCATGGCGATCAGCCACCGCATTCCTCAAATATCAAATGGCCTAATCTAATTATTATTATTTTTTTAGAATACATAGGTCATAAATGTGCAGCGTAACCTGAAACACGCGCTGAGCTGCCAGCTGGCCCGATCCGTATCATTCCAACCTGCTGCCCCACAGTTCTCCTTTCTTCTGCTCCGAGCATGGAGTTATAGTTGCTGATAATTGCATGGCAGGTAATAAAAGAGCACAAATGAATGACGGAATGTTTGGCATTTGATCAGTGTTCTCCAATGGTTTCGTGAAAGGCATTTGGTCTGCTCACAAAGATTATGCTGAAATCAACAAGGTCACAGCCTTCAGCGCTCTACAGATCATCCACAGGTAACCGGTGGGACTTCATGTGCTGTGAAACCACAATCATGCATTGCCAGGGTATTAGCTAAGACTATGGTTTTGTAGCATGCTGGGAGTTGTAGTTTCAGAACACTTGCGGTCTGATTTACTAAGCTGTGGGTTTGGAAAAGTGGAGATGTTTGAGTCAGATTCTAGCTCTCTCTTTCCTATTACATGCTAGAGAATGTCAGCTAGAATCTGATTGGTTGCTATGGGCAGCATCTCCACAGTGAATCTGACCCTTGGGGTGCCGAAGTTTGCCTATGTCTGTTATAGATGAATAGTAGGTGTGTAGCAGTGCAAATTGTAAGGGAGGCAACAAGGGTAATTGTCCTACACATACAAGGCCTCCAAAAGTTTTGACCTATTACCCACCACCTACACCAATCATAGGTTTTATGTAGCAACCTATCTCTCTGATGAAACCGCTACTGTGAGCGGAGAAACGCGTAAGAGACCTATCTCCACTACTGCTGTCTCTGTACCAAGTTTTGCTCCGTCATTCTTATACGGGACGTTCAAATATCCATTTAAAGGAGCAATTATCAGCATTAAAGGTGTAAAAAGTTCGGCCACTACTTCTAACGCAGAACCAGGTTAGGACGCGGTGCCTGAGCGGCCCACCTAGCCGGGTATGACATCAGAAGCACTAATGACCACACGTGTTTACTAGACGGAGGGAAACGAGGAGGCTAACAGACCACGCGTCTATACTGCACAAGGCGGGACGCCGCCAGTTCCAGAAACCATCGGACACGCAGTCTGTCGGGAACATCAGCTGGCCTGTATACCCATTCTCTCCTTTGCTATATATGCTCTTATAAGCAAGTACTGCTGATTTTACCATCTATTCCTGCTTCTAGTGTACAGCACATTTGTTTATTTACCATCATACACCCCGGAGACTGTGTTACCGTATCGTCTTTACCCAAGGAGTAAAGGGTCCTATGAACATTTGCTACAGAGTGTCCTTTCTACTATGAATGATATTGTTTCATTGCATTCGTATTGACAGCACTTGTGGGATATTGCCTTTTATTATAAACCATTAATTTGGTTTGGTTATTTCAGCTAATAGTTAATTAGTATTTTAATAATAAATAAGAATCTTTATGTGTCACAGCACTATCTATTTTATATTTCTCTTTGTGGTTGTGAAGGGTAGTCCCCTTTTTAGTGGCAGCTGACCATTTTGGACCTGATTCACTCCCGATTCCAGGGGGACAGTTCCAATTCCAGGGGGGCAGTTACGATTCCAGTGGGACAGTCCTGATTCCAGGGGGACAGTCCCGATTCCAGGGGGGCAGTTCCGATTCCAGGGGGACAGTTCTGATTCCAGGGGGACAGTCCCAATTCCAGGACGACAGTCCCGATTCCAGGGGGACAGTTCCAATTCCAGGGGGGCAGTTACGATTCCAGTGGGACAGTCCTGATTCCAGGGGGACAGTCCCGATTCCAGGGGGGCAGTTCCGATTCCAGGGGGACAGTTCTGATTCCAGGGGGACAGTCCCAATTCCAGGACGACAGTCCCGATTCCAGGGGGACAGTTCCAATTCCAGGGGGGCAGTTACGATTCCAGTGGGACAGTCCTGATTCCAGGGGGACAGTCCCGATTCCAGGGGGGCAGTTCCGATTCCAGGGGGACAGTTCTGATTCCAGGGGGACAGTCCCAATTCCAGGACGACAGTCCCGATTCCAGGGGGACAGTTCCAATTCCAGGGGGGCAGTTACGATTCCAGTGGGACAGTCCTGATTCCAGGGGGACAGTCCCGATTCCAGGGGGGCAGTTCCGATTCCAGGGGGACAGTTCTGATTCCAGGGGGACAGTCCCAATTCCAGGACGACAGTCCCGATTCCAGGGGGACAGTTCCAATTCCAGGGGGGCAGTTACGATTCCAGTGGGACAGTCCTGATTCCAGGGGGACAGTCCCGATTCCAGGGGGGCAGTTCCGATTCCAGGGGGACAGTTCTGATTCCAGGGGGACAGTCCCAATTCCAGGACGACAGTCCCGATTCCAGGGGGACAGTTCCAATTCCAGGGGGGCAGTTACGATTCCAGTGGGACAGTCCTGATTCCAGGGGGACAGTCCCGATTCCAGGGGGGCAGTTCCGATTCCAGGGGGACAGTTCTGATTCCAGGGGGACAGTCCCAATTCCAGGACGACAGTCCCGATTCCAGGGGGACAGTTCCAATTCCAGGGGGGCAGTTACGATTCCAGTGGGACAGTCCTGATTCCAGGGGGACAGTCCCGATTCCAGGGGGGCAGTTCCGATTCCAGGGGGACAGTTCTGATTCCAGGGGGACAGTCCCAATTCCAGGACGACAGTCCCGATTCCAGGGGGACAGTTCCAATTCCAGGGGGGCAGTTACGATTCCAGTGGGACAGTCCTGATTCCAGGGGGACAGTCCCGATTCCAGGGGGGCAGTTCCGATTCCAGGGGGACAGTTCTGATTCCAGGGGGACAGTCCCAATTCCAGGACGACAGTCCCGATTCCAGGGGGACAGTTCCAATTCCAGGGGGGCAGTTACGATTCCAGTGGGACAGTCCTGATTCCAGGGGGACAGTCCCGATTCCAGGGGGGCAGTTCCGATTCCAGGGGGACAGTTCTGATTCCAGGGGGACAGTCCCAATTCCAGGACGACAGTCCCGATTCCAGGGGGACAGTTCCAATTCCAGGGGGGCAGTTACGATTCCAGTGGGACAGTCCTGATTCCAGGGGGACAGTCCCGATTCCAGGGGGGCAGTTCCGATTCCAGGGGGACAGTTCTGATTCCAGGGGGACAGTCCCAATTCCAGGACGACAGTCCCGATTCCAGGGGGACAGTTCCAATTCCAGGGGGGCAGTTACGATTCCAGTGGGACAGTCCTGATTCCAGGGGGACAGTCCCGATTCCAGGGGGGCAGTTCCGATTCCAGGGGGACAGTTCTGATTCCAGGGGGACAGTCCCAATTCCAGGACGACAGTCCCGATTCCAGGGGGACAGTTCCAATTCCAGGGGGGCAGTTACGATTCCAGTGGGACAGTCCTGATTCCAGGGGGACAGTCCCGATTCCAGGGGGACAGTCCCGATTCCAGGGGGACAGTTCCGATTCCAGGGGGACAGTACTGATTTCAGATGACTATCCACTGTCCAGCCCCCTTCCATGTTTTCCCAATAAGTGGACCAGCCAGATTATTATGCCCCATACAAAGGGACAGAGCTTATAAAGAAATGAGCGAATTTGGGAGGGACCAGGGCGGTGTTTGGGCCGGGTATGCAGCTTATTTGTCCCGTTTTCAGGATTCTAAGAGTTGGGAGGTAACAAGATAAAGTGTTAAAAGAGTCGGAGGGACTGAAGTGTGAAAACCTCTGGACATCTGTAGTTCTATAGAGAAAAAAGTAAATAAAAAACAGACAAAAGAGACCGTTTAATACTTATAAATTCTTTATTTAAATAAAGTCACCTCAAGGCTCCTTTTCTGCCTAGTTTTTGCTCATCCTTATCGCAACGTCTTGGAAAACTCCCAAAATCTTGTGTATAAACCCTGCTCACATGGCCGTTCAGCCCGGTATAAAGAGAGTGGCGTCGGCCAAGCCTGGAAACCGGCTGTGTACAATAATATTTTTGGGGACCCATCCGTCTCCAAGGAACCAATGAAAAAATTTAAAACTTGAGTGACCAGACCAATTATAATTGATTTTTAGACCAAAATTATTCTTTAATGTAATTTATTTTCAATTGATGCATTTAGGATGAAATTGAATTGTGTATAAGATTCAATAATTAACTTGGTTACCATACTACATCCTAGTGACAGCATACAACACACACTGCATTCTTAACGCTTTAATTAATTAATGTATTCAAGTGCCATAAAATACAGAAAGAATTCTTGTAACCACAACACACTCTATAACCTTCATCATCATAGCTAAGCACCTCCTAAAAATAATGTACCCCTTAAAATCATGAATTTCTTCATACACAATAACATGGAATCATCAAATCAATAATAACATGTAATAGCTCCTAGATTCCTGTTAATGGTTAAATTTAAGGTATTTTTGAACATTTGACCATATAATAATTAACAAAAAAAAGGTTTTGGAAAAATAGGAGAACAAATGACCTACTGATTCAACATTAGGCAATCTAGAAACTGTTGTCTATCACTTAATAAATGATATATCTGCTATCTCCTATGGCAAGTAATGATAAATTAATAAGTAAATGTTAATCTTAGTTCACATGAAAGAAGACCACCTCCCACAATACAACGCAATAAAAAACAAATAAGGAGCACTAATAGTAACGTGGTACTTTTAATATATTAAAACGTAGCTTATAGTCTTAGTAATAAAAGAGTACACACAAATAGCGTTATAAAGCAAAACATATATAAAGCCAATAAATAAATCATTGTAAATACTCAAACAAAAAGTCTAAAGATAGCAAATATAATGTCAATGGTTGTTATGAAGGATAAATGTATTTCCAAGGAATAGAAATAGACTTGTTGCAATGATCTTGATAAATGTTGTTGTCTAGGATGGCACATATGGTAATATATATAGGGTATAGTAGGGGTCTGGGAATGGCACACAACTATACTATGTACCAATGCTATGTCTAAATGCTAATATTGCAATCAATTCAGGAATTTTATTTCCTAAGCGTCTAGCATTTGCACACATTGGGCTTGATCCAGACCTAAGTAAGTGCTTGAACTTAGTTACTCCTGGGATAAACCATGTTGATTGCAGGGGGGGTCAAGGTAATTGTATTCTTTGCATGCAGGGATATATCTTTGAATTGCTTACTGCACACACACACTGACCAGCGTTACTATCACACTGTTATTTAGTCTTGGGATAGGAAACTTCACCTCTTAACTGTAATACTGTTTGCAACAGATGAAATATGACTCCCCTACAATCAACATGGTTTAGCCCAGGAGTAACTAATTTCAAGCACTTACTTAAGTCTGGATCCAGCCCATTGCTCTGAGAGGTTTCATGATGAATCTCCTATTCTTCGGTTTATTATTATTGCTAGATATGTTTATATTGATTTTCTGTTCTCTTTTCCAGTGGCTATGATATCTGTCATTATTAACTGGCCACACTTATGGGTTGGGGGAGCAGTTATTTTTGATTATTTATATCACTGCCCCCCCCCCCTCTCTTAGTTTAAATGGTTTCTAATAAAGTAATCAAACTGCTCACTAAGAATATCTGTCCCCACAGAAGATGGGTGCAAGCCATCCCTTTTATACAGGTTTCTGTTTTGCCAGATGGCATGGCTATGTTTTATGTACCCAAATCCTTCCTCATGACACCACTTCCTAAGCCATAGATTGAAATCATGAATGCGCCACATTCTACCTTCTTCATATCTGTGTACTGGCAGCACTTCAGAAAAAATCACAGTATTTGCCAGCTGCTTAAGAGCAGATCCCAACTTTCTAAATTCACCTTTAACAGCCACAACTCCAGCATTGGCCAAGTCATTTGTCCTAAGGTGATAATGACATCGACCTCCTTTTCCTTGCCCACTTTCTTTATAATATGTCATATGCCCTTTTTATCCCGTGGAGCTGTGGCTCTCGACAAGCACTTCACCTGATTCCTAATTTCAGAACCTCTTTCCAGCTGGATTCCCCTAACCATAGAATCCCCCACAAGAAGCGCAGTCCTTCTCAGGGATCCCATCAGGTTCCCTCAACACCACAACACCTGTCTGATCAAATAGTATAATACCAATATATTTGTTTGGCATTACAATAATTCTTGCATCATCCAACCTATTTACGCACGCAAAGGGCCTGATCCAGACCTACGAATGAGCGCCGAGCGTATTATCTCTCAGCGTAAAAACGTTGAAATCCCCCAACACTCCCCTTACTTTCATTTCCTTACGCCGGCCGAACCCTACTTTATCTTTTCCCAGCGTCAGTACGAAATTCCGTAGCGACGCGCTGTTCGTAAAGGGCTAAGCACGCCCATACTGTATAATTTAAATACCAACCCCGCCTATATTCCTTAACTACAGCGTCCATATGCACTTCGTACTATAAACACGCCCCTTCGCCTGTTAAAACACGAAGTATACGGACGCCCGAATCTCAGCTACGAAAGACAGTGTGTTACTACGGGAAGTTGTCACTAGGCGCATGCGCTGTGCATTTTTTCTGGCGAATTTACGCTTATGAACAGCGATTGCACGCCAGCGAGCATAGTTCTGGATCACACCCAAAGTGCTTAAATGGGAATAATACGTTCATTTTATGTACATAACTTCTGTCGTATGAATCTAGATATTCCCTGGAAAGGGGCTATGCTTCCCCTCCGCCCACGTTTAAATTGTACAGTTGGAGAGGGATTAGGTGTTTATGAGCGGATCCGCGGTCTGACGGACCAAATATCCACAAGAGAGAGGGGACTGACAGGAGACATTCACTCCCCTCTCTCGTGCGTACTGACAGACCCTCATGTGTGCGGGTGTCTGGGTCCAGTCCAAAATACAGATAATGGACCTGTTGGCATCTTTAACTATTGCACACTAATATCTATGCACATGGAATACTGGGCTAAACCCATCCTATACTCTATACTGTATGATATAAAAACCTAAAGCCACC
This sequence comes from Limnodynastes dumerilii, assembly GCA_011038615.1. Lineage (NCBI taxonomy): Eukaryota > Metazoa > Chordata > Amphibia > Anura > Limnodynastidae > Limnodynastes > Limnodynastes dumerilii. The sequence goes on along the minus strand of WWET01002807.1, from coordinate 43,225 downwards.
CACCCTGCATATCCCTTACTCATTGGGCCTGATTCAGAGGCTGAAAATAAGAACTTAAAGTTACACCTGGGCTAAACCATGTTGATTTCAGGGGAGTCAAATTTCATTTGTTGCAACAGTATTATAGTTAAAAGGTGATGTTTCCCAGCTCAAGTCTAATAAGCAGTTTAAAAGTGAAGCTGATCAGGTATCTGTGTGCAATAAGTAACAGCAAAGCATTCTCGCTGCATGCATAGAATAACATTAACCTGACTCCCCCTGAAATCAACATGGTTTTGCCCAGGTGTAACTTTAAGTTCTTATTTTCAGCCTCTGAATTAGGCCCATGGTGCTTATCTCTTGTGCTCTGCCCCCATTGCAGAATCTGATTTCCGCATGGAACGCTGCCTTCCATTGCAGAAGAATAGCTACTGCGCATGCACGGAACCTCTTCAGTGTAGTTAGTAAGTTATACACACAAGATGTAGGACTGGATTCACAACTACGTGTATTGGTAAGTTGCGTGTCGATTTCTAAGTGCTGCATTAATGCTCACGCGCAGTAAATATTCTTAAAGATCCCATGCACGCATTCTACGTAACGAATGAATGCAGCACTTAGAAATCGACACGTAACTTACCAATACACTTAGTTGTGATTCCAGTCTGTAGTTAGTAAATTAGGTCTTTTTCTTATTTCTGTATCTGGTCCAATATCTGTATTGTACATAACTACTGCATGAAAAGTTGGATACATTCAGGTTTCGACACTTTTATGACACCTAATTCTCGGATGAAGCTTCTCGCCTTTCCTAGGTTGACCTGCGATGTATGTTTGACGTTGCATTCTTTGACTCTTGCTCATGCACAGCTGTAAGCAGAAATATTGGACAGCCATGTATTTTGCTATATAAAGTTTCAGGCAGGTTGCGTTTTTTCCCAGATTCCTCTGCTCTGCTCTGCTCTGTCTTTGGTTCCCAGAAGTAGGCATCTTTGTTATGTCGATCTAGTTCCAAATAAGTTTAAAAAAAAAATGCAGAGTATGTCTTGGCCTAATTTTAAAGCAGCTCATGCTTCCAACAATCTGTCTGTGTTTTCTTTTTCCTATCCTAATTTTAAGAAGCTTGTGTTTGGTATCGAGCTTCTGAGTGGTTGTTCGGGAAATGTATACACAATTCTATATGGTACACTGAATACGTAACAATAACGTTTTTTTTGTGGACAGCTTTGAAGGTCATTGTGTTTTTATGAGTGTAGTAATCATGCCATTGTAGACATCACGGACCTGATTCACACTTAAGAATCTTCTTAAAATAAGAACTTAAAGTCACTCCTGGGCAAAAAGAAAGTTCTACAAATAAGAACTTAAAGTTACGCCTGGGCAATATCATGTTGTTTTTGGGGGGAGTCAAGTTAATAGCATTCTTTGCATGCAGGAATACATCTTTGAATAGCTTGCTGCACATAGATACTGACCAGCTTTAGTATTACACTGTTATTTAGACATGGTCTGGGAAATATCACCTCTCAACACTAGTGCTGTTTGCAACAGATAAAATACGACTCCCCTGCAATCACCATGGTTTAGCCCAGGTGTGACTTTAAGTTCTTATTTTAAGAAGATTCTTAAGTGTGAATCAGGTCCCACATTTGGATTAGAAGATAAAAGGATTGTTTTTTGTGGAATCTCAATAACAGTTTCTGATCCAATTTTACCCTGTTTTTTGTACATCAAGTTAAAAACATAATTGCGCACTCTCCCTGAATATCAGGAAGACTGTCTAAACAATTAGCAATCTCCCTGACTCCCTGAAGTGTTTGGCAATCTCCTTGATGCTGATTTGGCTCCATTGCGGCCAATAATGAATGCTAGCTAAGACAACATGACTTAAGTGAGGCAGAAATGAAAAATACGCAATGGCCTCATTTAATAAGTGTCACCTACTTTAATTTTTTATTTAAAGATGAAGAAGTCAGTGGATCTCATCTTCACATCTTCACAATAATACTGAAACTTTTTACACTGGCAAATAAGCTATCAATAAATATTACAGCTGCCATTTTTATTGAGAAACAGCAGTGCCAGATACACCCTAGGTGGAGCTATTCACAGGACACACCCATGAGTGGAGCTAGTCGCAGGACACACCCCTTTGATTTCACAAGACACACCCCTTTGGTGTAGCACCTTAAGGGTTAAATCACAATCTCATTGATATTCATTTGCAAAAGTAATTTTCCAAATTTTATGTTGTATTTATGTATTTTGTAATATAAAGCCTGAATCTTTGTTAAATATGACTGATTTAAACTATATAAACTACTAACAAATATTATGAAAATGTCACTATTTTATCTTGCTACTTCAAAGCTTTTAAAGACCATGGATTACCAGCTAGAAAGAATTGATTTATAAAAAAAATATTAATAGAGGCAAAATTGATTGATCAAATAAGCACCTCTTTGGGTCGGGTGGCCCTGGAACGTCATGGTAAGGACCCAACTGAAATCTACCATGGCTTGAAATTCACTCAAAGTCTGTCCCTGTCCTTTATCATACACTGAATGATCCTGTATGTCATTGGAAGGCAAACTGGGAAGAACGCTGCATATTAACAAAAATTCTATCACTCAGTCATGTAGCTGATGTACTTCAGCCAACGCAAATGTTAGGCAAACACTCTTGGAAAGCTGAGGAGTCTCTTGCAAAGTTCACATCAAAACACATGAATTTTTATAAGGCTCCACATAGTTCTCCTATTAGAATTTGGAAAACACAAGAATTTAGCATATGTTTTTTCCTTTTATGAAATATTTCACACCAAACATGACAAATTGAGATTGGGAGATGGGGAGGTGGTGAGGGACATATGGAAAAACCTCCAAAACCATTCCACAAAAAGTCATTATACATTTTCTATACGGTCATTGATTGCATTCTCCCAGAATGCAACGCTCCAAGCAAGAACATGGGGCCAGATACAGACTGCCATAGTTTTGGCCTAAATGTAACAATAGCGCACACCTGGAGCTAGATTTACTAGCTGCGTAAAAGGCAAAGTAGAGATGTTGCCCATAGCAACCAATCAGATTCTAGCTCTCACTTGCCTATTACATACTAGAAAATGGCAGCTAGAATATGATTGGTTGCTTTTTACGCAGGTTAGTAAATCTAGACCCTAGATGTGATGAAGTGGATCTCTAGGCTTATGGAACTTTGTTCAACAGCCGCCTAAACTCTGTAAGTTGGCTGAAGGAAGGGGAAGGGGGGGTTGGGAGGCATTTACATTTTATAGTATAGACGGGTTTGAGCTGTTCTGTGCTGTTCACTCCTCTCTACCATACTGGCTACCAGACCTCATACAGAAAGCGTCCGAAGGTCTGAAATCTGGTCCACGGTTATTTAAAAGACACCAAAAAAGTGTCTTCAGGACTGTACAGGTAACATAGGGCCGGATCCAGGCCTCCAATGGCGCTGCAGTCGGAGCTCTGAACACAGTGGGGGCAGAGTTACGATGCAGGTTGGGACAAGGGGCTTTTGCCAGCGGGACTTTACCCTAAAATTTTCCACCCTATCCCCATGGAAAACGGGGATGGTGCGGAAATTGGGATTAAACGTAAGGCCCTTACTGTACAATCTACATGCTTCCCCCTGCCACTATGCAGAAAGCGATCCATTATGAAAGACGGGGGCCGTGTTCAGAGAACCGTTTTCCCAGCGAGTTCCGTGCGTATTTTTAGGTACATTTCAACTGCGCATGCGTAACTAATTTTACGTAGTTAATGTAGACTATACCTGCGTAAGTGCCTCACGGATGGACTTGTGAATCGCACTTGGATATATACGGCCAGAAATGCAACGCAAAAATACGCATAAAATTTAAATAAAAATGGGCGGGGGAAGGCATTTAAATGAAGGTAAGTGGGCGTGACTAACATGAATCGCCCATATGGAGGACGCATACGCCCGCCACTGCTGTTGGAAAGTTACAAGTGGTCTATGGAGGCGGCAGTCACCGACAGCACAGCCGAGAGAGGGGCGTGTCATGGGTGTGAGGGGGTGTGGCCTGCACCGTGCGTATAATTGCGTACTTATAAGGAAACGGATCTCTGAACACGGCCCAGGATCTGTCAGGTCCAGTTTTGTAATGAAAACTCTTTGTGAGCAAAAACCTCCTTTCGCGACCGTCTAAATCCTGTCCATAGTCTTAAATTTTAATCATTCAAATCAGTCTCAACCCCAATAGGACTTTCATATAAAATTCCCTTACACACGCAGACAATTAGAAACACATAGACACAATAGGGTTACTTTTCAATTAGCAGCTAATTAACATACTATAATGTTTTTGGAGTGTGGGAGGAAATAGGAGCACCCAGAGGAAACCCACCCAGACACAGGGAGAATATAAATACTACACACAGATAAGGTCATGTCCGGGAAGCGAACTTATGACCTCAGCACTGTGAGGCAAAAGTGCTTACCACTTGGGACACTATGCTCAACCTACAACACAATATACCAGGGGTTTTCAACCAGTGGTATTTGTACTACTGGTGGTACTTGGCCCACTGTCTGGTGGTACTCAAGGCGACCAGGTAACATTGAAAGTAGATAGCAGCAGTATTTGTATTTTAACCAGGTGCGTTACCAAATGGCAGAGGGTATAGTTAAAAAAAAATGCCTTTTAAAAAGGAAAAGTGTACTTGACCTGATTCTGTGGTGTGGGACTGGTACTCCACAAACAAAGAGAAACACTGCAATGTAAAATTGACAGTATACAAAGTCACCAAAAGATCATCAAAATTCAGGTATTAGTTAGTATTTTTATTTTCTTTGTTTTAGTTATAATAGTTTTAGCAATTTCTCCTATTTCTTGGTAACACCCTAATAGTTCCACCATTAAGCTTATCAGTTATTGGGGTGATCGGATGTCCCTAAAAAAAAATTATAATAAAAATATTACAAACTGCAGCACAACTGGTTTAAAAAGTTTTTGCTAACTTTTTTCTTTTCCGTTTTGTAATGATAATATTTACAATAGCAATAATATGACATCGATCGGTTATTTGCCCTTGTCGTGAGCCAATAGACCCGTCTTTGTAACCCGCATTCTTGTCTGTTGACATGTACATTAGAAAGGGTGCATAAAGACAGCGGAACGCTTTGTTTGTTGGGCTAAGATTCCAGATTCATTCCACTTAAGCTTGTTTGTGTTTGTGACAATGTAGATTATTATTTTCGGCGGAATCAGGCCGTTGCCGTGGAGACGGTGAACCTGCTACTACACGAATGATAAACACAGCTGTTGCAAAAAGCTTCAGCCATGGCAGTGGATTTCCAATGGGAGAGAGAAAAAAAACAACTTTTAAAGCACTTGTTTCAAAGACACACATGTTAAGATTTATTGTCCCGTATAAAGTTATTGCCTGAAATAATTGTCATGTGTATTTCTTAAAAGATTAACTCCTTTTTGCATAGGACGGATCTGATTCTAGATCCGTTTTTTAAAAGTACGCAATTATACGCACGTAACAAGGCCACACCCACCAACACCCACGACACTCCCCTCTCCCGCCCGTGCAATCGTAGACTTACACCTCCATAGACCACCCAGATCTTTAAGTGTGTACTTACGTGTGTATATTTCTTCTGTGCTTGCGATTCAGTATAGCCCCCCCCTTATGCGTACATTTAAATGCCTCCCCCAACCCACTTTCATGTAAATTTTCAAGTACGTATTTCTACGCCGCCCATCTGTACGTATGTCCCCAAGTGCGAATCACATGTCCGTGCCTAAAGCACATACGTGTGTATATTCAACGTAACTTACATAAATAAAGTTAAATGCGCAGTTAAAACGTAGCTAAAAATAGGCACGCAACTCCACGTGAAAACGGAACCGTGAATACCGCCCTGTATTTTCATCTCTCTTTGGTACAATTTTAGCAATTTTGCCTTGTGACTTGACACTCTGCCTGGGGATGGGATTGAGTGTTCCCTTGCCAGCATTAGCCCTAGCCATAGGTTCAATAGGCAGCTGTCAAGGGCCCCACAATTCTGGGGGGACCACACACATAAATGGAGGACCCTGGCCCTCTCCACAACAGGGCTGACAGTCAATGCTGTAGGGTTGTGCCAACTGTGGAGGTGATCTCTCTGTCTATAAGACATAGCAAAGGGTCTCTGGGTGTCTTAAACAGAACTGCATGCAACGTGATGACATCATAGGGGAAACATGCACAAGATAATGATGTCATCATCGCTCGCAACAGGATGATGATATCATCACACTGCATGTGTAACGGAGCCTCTGTTTTCTGCGCCTCCACAGGTCATGTAATAGAAAGAGATATTACTTCGCAAATTGGTTGTAAGCCGGGTAGATGACGGTTAGGATGGAGATTGAGGTATTTGGTAATGTTGTCTGAAGAGGTGAGTTTAAGGGAACACTTGAATGTGAGGAGAGTAGAGAATAGTCTTAATGAGCGAGGAAAGTTATTCCAGAGAGTGGGTGCAGCCCGGGAGAAGTCCTGTTACTGGGAAAAACAGAATTTATTAAGTAATAATAATAATAATAATAACAATAACATAGGACCGAATCCAGAGTTAATAATGACACCCTGCTTATGGTGTCTGGAGGGGAGGGCACATGCACCCTCCAGGTGTTACGTGCGATTTCCGCAGGAAACACTTCCGTACAATAGAATTTACGTACAATGGGGCGGTTCTTTCCCTCCACCCTCCAAGGTAGACGGGGCGAAGATTTCAATTTTACAGTAGGGGCAGGATTTACTACTTACACGCGGATCCGCACGTCTGCGTCAAGGAGGCCTTATGGCGTCATGTCCGCCATAAAGACCACACAAAATAAGGAAGTGATAGGCGGGAGGGTCATTCCCCTCTTCCGTGTGGAATATAAGACCCCCGCACGTACGGAAGCCGGTCCATAACGGTTTTTTTGTAATTCTTTTCAATCATTTTACAGATGGCAGGCCGTATGCAGAGATCCGTTTTATAAAATGACGCAATTATACGCACGCACGTAACAAGGGAACACCCACCAACACCCACGACAATTCCCTCTCCCGGCCATGCAAACGTAGACTTACATCTCCATAGACGTGTGTACGTATTTCTAAGCCGCCCATCCCTACGTATGTCCCCAAGTGCGATTCACGTGTCCGTGCCTAAAGCACTTACAAGCGTATATTCAGCGTATAATGTTACTACACATGTGCAGCTAAACCGTACCTAAAAGTAGGCACGCAACTCCGCGTGAAAACGGATCTGTGAATACGATCCTGCGTCTCACTATATATATATATAATTTTTATTTTCTGCAACAGTCCAACCAGCAGTCTCTTATGTTTTCAATGATCTAATGCTTTTATTGTAACTGATATGTATTCCGTCTGGGAGCCGTACTCACTTAGGTGCAGTGTCCTGGGCCAGAAGCAGCAGAGAGGTGAATGTGAAGTCATAGTGATACTGACACATCTCACAAAAGACAAATTTGTTTGAAGTCATAGTTCAGTGTAAAAAAGCTGAAGGTCATTTGCCAAAGAGGTCTTGACCTTATGTAATTGTTGAGTGTTGTGGTGTTTCCTGACCAACAGTAAGTGCCTTACATTCACATCAGGAGAGGGTTACAGAGGTTGCTGGGAACGTTTACTACAACATCCAAGTTTATGTTTTGGAAACAATACTTTGGTTGGGACCATGCATCATCCAGGAGTGGGCTATTAACAGAGACACCTCTTGCGTAATCCTTCCCGTGTTTCCTTTTAAATACAGACAAAGGACCACAACTTTATTTTATACCGAGGCCAAAGGTCAACTCAAAGTAATTTTTCCTCAATTATAATTTTATTATAAAACTGTCTCCGCGGAATACACAGCGCATTGAATGTCGTCTCAATGTCTTTAGTCCCCATACTAGCTCTCATTAATCAGTCCCTACTGTCGCATGTAGAAGAACAATGTCCTCTGTACACGGCCTGTAAATACTGGCTGAATACGGATCTAGCCTAATTAATGGCTACTTAGAGATGTACGATATAAGGTCATAAAAAAAAGAGTGAGAACGTTGAGGTTAAGCAAGCAATAAAGGCAAAGGACCGGATCTACAGTTGTAAAATAAAGAGAAAATCAGGTGGAAAGTTACACCTGGGCAAAACCATGTTGTGTTTCATTGGGAGTCAAATGAATGTTATTCTGTGAATGCAGGGAGAATACTTTGCTTTTGCTTTATGCACACAGATACTGACCAGTGTTACTATTACACTGTTATTTATTACTCCTTATCTCTAATACTATTATACTATTATATTATTACACAGATACTGACCAGCGTTACTATCACACTGTTATTTATTACCCTTCATCTCTAATACTATTATATTATTACACAGATACTGACCAGCATTACTATTACACTGTTATTTATTACCCTTTATCTCTATAACTATTATATTATTATATTATTACACAGATACTGACCAGTGTTACTATTACATTGTTATTTAGACTTGCACTTGCACTTTTACTTGTTCTGGTGGCAGGATTTGAACTGGATAGCCTTTTTTTTCAACATTTTCTTTATTAATACAAGGCATAAATGTAACATACAGTATTATCTGTATTCAATTTTATCTGTATTCACTTTATTTTTTTCTTACTTAATTTGAACAATGAAATGTATCAATTTTTTACTGCGCAAAATATAATATACAATGTATTCATATAACTACAATACATTTATTACAATTTTACATTTTGTACAATTATACTTTTTAACCTTCAGGCTCTTTTACGAACTAATTCTGGATAGCCATTTATTGTCCAGTTAAAATCCTACAACCAGAACGACCAATAACACTATGCACCCCAAATTAAAAAAAACTCATTATATAAAAAATAATATGGTAGTTATACTATTGGTTCCACCAAGGGGACAACCTGGGATATGACCTCTCTTTTTTTGTCCTAATAAAAAAAAAAGTTAAAGTAAATCCGAAAATAATTATTTAGTATCGTTTTTTTATAGGCCCTATAGATCCCATAGCATCATAGATTAATTATACAGACATACATCAGAAAGCTAATAACAGATCATGTAGAGTACTAGGTGAAGACGCGACACACACAAAAATAGTTGGATTTGTCATTAAGGTCTATGAAAGTGTGGGGTTAATGGAAGAATCCGGAAGGGCGAGGCAACTAGTTCCATTGGGGAAGAGCAGCGCGGGATAAGTCTTGGAAACAGGAGTGGGAGATGGTTATGGAAAAGGATGAACGGATCGTCATTCTCAGATGGCATTAATGTGTTGGCTGTTATGAATTTCTTACATTCACTACAGTTATTTCCAAGGAGACGTTTTTTGCCATCCCCCATATTTAATCTGTGAAAAGTCTCTCCATTGTGGAAAATAACTACGATATCCATAGACTTATTTGCCTGTGAATCATTTCCAGATCTCAAATTTATTTATTTTCAGGCTTTTCTATAGCACCATCAGATTACATAGCACTTTGCAGAGAATATTTAACACTTACATCAGGCCCTGTTCCTTTGAGGGACCCTAATACAGACACACACATACACACACTAGGGTTAATTTAGTCAGCAGTCAATAAACCTCCCAGCATTTGTTTTGTGTGTTGGAGGAAACTCACACAGAGACGGGGAGAACATACAAACTCCACACAGATAAGGCCTAGTGGGGGAATCGAAATCATGACCTGAGTGCTGTGGGACACAACTGCTACTCACTGAGCTACTGTGCTGTCCTATGAGAAACCTTTTTGGTCAACTAAGATGAAACACATTTTAGTCCACATTTGGCAACAAAATGTTGCATGATTTTGGTTTCCAGACTGTAGAATACTCCATGATCCTAACGATGGAAAATAAACATGGTTAGTTAAGGTTAAGGCACTCGTAACTGCCATTAGGCACCTAAAAACGGGGATGGGCCTAGGGGAGGGGACCATAGAAGTAGGTGTGGATATCAGCACACTTAATTGTGAGTCCGGTTGGAGAAGCGGAGATGTGTTTCAGTCAGATTAAACCTTTTATTTATCAAACGCTTTCTGGAAAATGAGAGCTTGTATTTAATTGGATGCAATGGACAATACCTCCACTTTAGCTCTTTAGAAGTTCTATTAAATATACCCCAAAAAGTGGAAGATTGCGCCAGTGATCCAATTTTTTTTCTTTTTTTTAAAAAGGCTAATGTACTGCACTCAATTGAGCCTCTATTACAATAGAAACTAAAAAGCATCCAACAGGAATATAAATAGTCTAGATTGAACCTAAAAAGAAAAAAAAAAAAAAAAAGATAGAAATCTTGACACTATATTTTATTTGAAGAACAAAAGTTCAACTTCTGTTCCATCAGCCAACTTGATTTGTTTCCTCCATTTCCTTCCTGATCTATTCCATGTTTTATATGCGTATTTAATATAATAATCCTATTTGGCTTCTATCTAGTACCGATGAGTGAAATTACTCTGCAATTTTTCAGATTTTGTCCAGATCATCGCTTGCATCGATGCACCAAACGTTCCCAGGAGCTCTTCAGCATAGTGTGAGAGGCGAGGTAAAAATGCTGGCTCAAGGTACTGTCTCTAACAAAACAATCCTAATCATAGAGGTAAAAAAATAAACCACTCAACAATAAAAAGGAACTGAAGCGATGATTTGCCAAGAAGTTAATTATTGGACCCAAATAATTTAGCAATTGAAGGTTATTCACTACAAAAGACAGAAAACGACTTTCAATTTGTTATTCCTGCGTGAAAGACACAAACATGAATGCAGCCTAAAAATGACAATGTTTTATAGGGACTATGGTTTTACGATTCCGGTCAGAGGAAATAGTAGACCGAGCCCTTTAGTAAGGATGCGGGACAGGGGCGATTCAAGAAGTGAAGGGGCCCTTGTGCTGGATTTATACATTACCCCCTCCCCCCAACAAACTTTCTGCTGTTACATCTCCAGGTATGGGACTGTATTCACAGATCCGTTAGTTCTAGGTACGCAGTTATACACACGTACATTACAAGCCACCACCCATAACACTCCCCTCACACGGATGGTTTTAAGTAGACTTTCGCCACCATAGAGCACCCTTATCGTTACGTTTGCATTTCCGTGCGTATAATACTTACGTGCGTATGTAGCTAACCGCACCCTCAACTGGACATTTAAATGCCTCCCCCCACCCACTTTAACGCATAGTTGCCAACTCCCCCTGAATATCAAGGAGACTCCCTGAAAATTGGGTGATCTCCCTGACTCCCTGAAGTGTTTGGTAATCTCCCTGATTCTAATTTCATCCATTGAGGTCTATGGAGATGACCAATTTCATGGAGGCCTAGATGTAATGAAAGAATCTTGTTAATCAGCTGCAGCGTCACTTTTAGCTTTTCTATAAAGATAGTAATGAAAGTATTCACTGACAATTTAATAATCAATAAATACTGACATTTTTATTGTAAAATAGATTGCCTGCCAGTGCTAGATACACCTATGGGTGGAGCTATTCACAGGACACACCTCTTTTGCGTTACAGGACACACCCCTTTGGTGCAGCACCTTGATAGTGCTCTTACAATCTCCCTGATATTTATTTGCAAAAGTAGGCAACCATGCTTTAACGTAATTTTGTCCGTATGGATTTCAACACGCCCCTACGTGCATATGTCCCCAAGTCCGATTCACACATACGTGCCTAATGGTCTTCTGTGCGTAATTTCAACGTAAATAGCATAAATAAACTTACTACACATGCGCAGTTACTCCGATTTTAAAAATACGCACGGAACTCCGCACAAAAGCGGATCGGGGAATACGGCCCTATTTCCAGATACGCTCTGCAAGTGCCGGGTTATATCATGTGTTTTAAAGGGTTATAAAGTGTTATAAACAGAACAAAAGCTTCAGTCATAGTGTTTATAATCAAAAGCTATAAAAAAGTTAAGCACAAAATCTAGCAGCGATTCCATATATTTAATGTATTTTACTACACAACAATCAAGTTGACGGGTACAAAATTTGCTTCTGAATGAGCACCCCCCTGACTTAGACATGTAATGTAAAGTAACCTTTGTTATGTCTGCATTCTGACTAGGATCGAGTACACTGCCCTTACTGTGGTGGGAGTACTCGGCACAATGGCTGTCTATCAGAAGTAGAGACAGACGAAAGTTCTTATTCGGACGCCTCTATTTTAAATAGGCAGCCATTTTCAAAAAAATGTTTTCGGAGTGGATGAGTATGCTGATCGGCATAGTCACCCACTCATTTTAGGAAGCGCTGCCACCAGAACCAATGCACCTTTCACACACCGGGGAGGTGAGTAACCTCTTCAAGGACTTTTTTGGTTAGGGGAGGGTTAGGGTCAGGCTGCGGTGAAGGGAGGGTTAGGGTCAGGCTGTGGGAAAGGGAGGGTTAGGGTCAGGCTGCAGGGAAGGGAGGGTTAGGGTCAGGCTGAGGGGAGGTGAGGGTTAGAAACATGGGGGAAGATCCAGAACAACGCTTTTCAGCGAATGTACGCGTGGCGGACACGTAAAATCGTGTTTTGGTAAGTACTGCGTATGCGCATCATAGAAAATACGCTCCGTAACATAGCGTAAATATAGCGTAACATAGCGTAAATTTAAATGTATGGGCCATTCACGTATTTGTCACATACATCCTTACGTGTGGGCGTGCCAATTTTACGTGAGTCAAAAATACGTCTGAAATACGCTATGTAGGCGGGGGGGTGTATTTAAAGTGTACAGTATGGGCGTGCTTAGCTGCGTAAATACGTGTTGCACATACGTACGTGAGCGGATGACATCGGTTACATGGGCAAAAGTTAAGGCAGGGTTTGGAAATACATACATTCAAGGGGTGTGCCAAGGGGAGTGTATAGAAGGCACGCACGCGTAAATACGCTACGCGAGGAAACGTATTGCAAGAGGAGTTTTGGATCTACCCCATGGAAGGTTAGGGTTAGGGTCAGGCTGTGGAGAGGGGAAGGTTAGGGACATGGAAGGTTAGGGTTAGGGTCAGGCTACGGGGAAGGGAGGGTTAGGTACAGGGAAGGTTAGGGGTAGGGTCAGGCTGTGGGGAGGGGAGGGTTAGGTACAGGGAAGGTTAGGGGTAGGGTCAGGCTGTGGAGAGGGGAAGGTTAGGGACATGGAAGGTTAGGGGTAGGGTCAGGCTGTGGGGAGGGGAGGGTTAGGGTCATTATAATAGAAGGAGAGGGTTATGGTAAGGATTAGGGGAAGGGTTGGGGTTAGGCTCTTTACTTACCTTTCGGAGCACCGTGTTCAGTGCTCCGGGGATCGATTGCTTTACCGCTTTGATCGCCATACTCACCCATTCATTTTCACTGCAGACCCGCCACTAGAACTGGAGAGGTGAGTAACCTCTCTGTGGACTTTTAATGTTGGGGGTGGGTTAGGGTTAGATTCTTAGGAAGGGAGGGCTAGGGTTAGGGCCATAGAAGGGGAAGGTTAGGGTCAAAGTACGGGGAGGGGGGGTCTTAGGATTATGCTATACAGAAGGGAGGGTTAGGGTCAGGCTAGGGAGAAGGGAAGGTTAGGGTCAGGCTGCGGGAGATGGTGGGTTAAGGTCAGGCTGCAGGGGAGGGAGGATTAGGGTCAGGCTGTGGGGAAGGGAAGGTTAGGGTCAGGGTAATGGAAGGGGAGGGTAAGGGTCAGGCTGCGGGAGATGGAGGGTTAGGGTCAGGTTGCAGGGGAAGGGAGCGTCAGGGTAATGGAAGGGGAGGGTTAGGGTTAGAATTAGGGGAATGGTTGGGGTAGTGTCTTACACTTACCTATCGGAGCACCGTGTTTGTTGCTCTGAAGATCGATTGCTATGCCTCATTGAGGCATAAGCAATCGATATCAAAGCCAGTATCGAAATAGGGCCATTCTCAACGGGGACCCACACCCCTACAAACCTGTTCTAATAACATCTTTTATTCACTTTTTTCCGCTTCCCCATTGCACAATTATCAGCAGTTATTATGGTCAGTCACAGAGAACATGCCAGGCGATCCCTCCACAGCTATGTATTAGACTGCATCATCTATTACATGATGGCGCTCGGGAAGTTCACTGGAAGACTGAGCCATACAAGGACATTACATCCCTATCCCCTTACACACAAGACGTTTGTAGCTCGGACTAAGAAAGGAACTTACTACATTTTTGCTTATTATGGAAAGTAGACATGATAAAATGACATGGGCAAGTGTTCAACTTAAGTCCAAAAGAAGGAATAAAAAAAAAAAGTTAAGAAAGCCCTGGGAAAGTTTTCCTTAGTCTGTATTTACAACAGAATATATGACATTCTCGCTGTCCAGTCTATAATTAAGATGAAAGGCCTATTTCCATACAATTCTCTCCTCAGTTGCATTGCTGGAATTCCATATCCCCAGCATCATCTCTCATCCCCCCCTTTAATATAATGAAATAAGGAAAATATTTCATTTTTTATCATCCCTCCAAGCAAGATCGTGGTAGATCGTTCTATTTATACTAGTATGACCACTTTGTTTGTGGAAGTCATAAATTATTTGGTTGAGCTAATTTAAGGTCTTTCTTTTGTAAACAGAATAATATATAGTAGGAGAAGGGGAGACATCCCTCCTCTTTGAGATAGTAAAACATTATACATCAAATTCTCTTCGTCGGATTCCTCAAGTATGTTGCAAATAAACACACTTACTACTGTGTATGGGATACTGTAAAAGGATGTAAATGTATTTACAGATGTGACCACATAAAAGAAATATACTTAAACATTCTCTTCATGAAATAAACGGCGATTTGTTCTGGTAATAGCTGAGCTCATCTGTCTGGTTAATTAAGTATATTGCAGAAATGTTATTGTTCAATAACAAAGACAGTAGACAAAGCAGCAGTGGCATAGCTAATGGGTGAGGATAGCCGCTTGCGATGATCTGTATTGCAACAGAACGGTTCTTTATTGGCAGTTTTTAATGAGACACCCAGACGACTAGTGGTGTTCAAAGATTCCAACGGTGAGAAGTACTATTTTCCGCACCATCCCCATCCCACTGCCTAACCTTAACAATCCCATCTCTGCAGCCTAACCCTAACTATCCCCTCCCCACAGCCTAACCTTAACTGTACCCTCTCTGCAGCCTAACCCTAACCATCCCCGCCCCACAGCCTAACCTTAACTGTCTCTTCTCTGCAGCCTAACCCTAACCATCCCCGCCCCACAGCCTAACCTTAACTGACCCCTCTCTGCAGCCTAACCCTAACCATCCCCTTCCCACTGCCTAACCTTAACTTAACACTATCCTTAACCATTCTCGTCCCACATCCTAACCTAACGTTAACCCTAACCATCCTTGTTCCAGAGGCCTAATCTTAACTATTGGGAACAGGAACATTTTGTACCCGTTCCAAAATAAAAGTATTCTGTATTTGAGAGCTGATGGCACTTATAAAGCTGTAATTAAGCTGTTGCTTGTTGGATGCAGTTGCCGGTCTTGCCAGATGAATTCCGACAACGATAAAGCTAAAAACTAAATAGCGACTGTACCTGATAGGGACAGGTTGCGTTGGCTGTGGCGGGCTCAGGCTAGTATTAAGGCTCCAGAAGGGAGGGTTAGGGTTAGGCTTCAAGAAAGGAGGGTTAAAGCTTCACCTACTACTGAACCTTACCATTTGTTATTTATGTTATTGATTAGTTGCTGTAACTTGTCCAACCAACATAAATGAAAATGTTGCAATGCATTGAGAACATGGAAGAAGTATGTAAGTATCTCACAGTTGTTTATGGTTCACTTCTAAACATTCACCATACTATAAGGTTAAGCTTTTTCGTTGTCAACCAGTGCAGTAAACAGGCTCCAATGATGTTGACAATGGTAATAAGTTGACATGGTACAGCCTGTTAGGTCAACACAGTTTTGGTCAACACTTGCCTCGATCCTCTGATGTCTCCACTGTCCGTCTTCAGAATTCTTTGGTGCCCTGTATGTCTGCACACGAGATGTCCTCTGCTCTCACCCATCCGCATCATTAGATGTTCTCTGCTCTCACCAGTCCGTCTCCCTGAGATGTCCTCTGCTCTCACCCATCCGTGTCATTAGATGTCCTCTGCTCTCACCCATCCATGTCATTAAATGTCCTCTGCTTTCACCCATCCATGTCATTAGTTGTCCTCAGCTCTCACCTATCCCTGTCTCCCCAAGATGTCCTCTGCTCTCACCCATCCATGTCATTAGTTGTCCTCTGCTCTCACCTGACACTGTCTCCCCGAGATGTCCTCTTCTCCAGCCTCAAGAAATGGTAGGAAAATGATCACAATTTAAGGTTAGGTGTAGGGGTTGGGGTAGCAGTTAGAAATGAGGTTATGGTTAGGGATGGGGTTAGGATCTGAAATGGGGTTAGGCTTGGCATTAGGGTTAGGGAAATAATAGTTGGCCACGTTGCATGTCAACATTACAATATTCTATCAAACAGTTGTCGACTTTGCAACACTGTTGGCTAGAAAAAGGTTGACAAGTTTTAACCATTGTACATTTCACAGGTTATCTGTGAATCTTATATCACTTACCCCTCATGGTGGAAGTCCTATTTATGAAAATGAAATACTTGTTCAGCATGTTCACCATGGACAGCAGGACCTCTACTGCATGGAGGACTGTTCTGCACGTCCACAAAATGGATCACAAAACCATTGCAAAAATACAGCACGTAAAAATGCATGATAATGGGCCTGATCCAGAGCAACGATCGCAAGCGAGCGTACGACGAGCGTATGCGAAAATTCGGCAAAAAATTCACAATGCGCATGCCCAGTATGACAGCTTCCGGTCGCCCGAGCGTCATGAGCGAATAGCGGGCGTATTGTTAGCGTATTTTTCGCTCGCGGGGCGTATTTTTTTTACGATGGTCGGCTGGGCGCCCGTTTTACTACAGGGAGGCGGGGATAGCCATTTAAATTGTACAGTATGGGCGTGCTAAGCCCGTACGCTCAGCGTATTTTCTGCGAATTTTCGTACGGGCAACGGTCGTACCCAGTGTAGGGTATAGCCGCCGTAAGCAGGGACTTTACTATGGGAGTGTTAGGGGCGTGTATGTTGATACGCCCGAGCGTACGTTCGCATTCGCCCGTCGTGCGAATTTTCGTAGCTCTGGATCAGGCCCAATGTCAGAAATATATATAAATAAGTAAGTAGGGGACACGGATTTGAAAAAATTTGTCACACAATTCTTTTGAGTAGAGCAATGAGCCAGGAAGAGCTAGTATCAGGGCTTTAATAACAATAGAGGAGCTAGAAATGAACAAAGGAATTGAGGAGAGTTTAATTTATTATTTTATTATTAACAGGTTTTTATATAGTGCTATCATATTATATAGCGCTTTACAGAGAATATTTCACATTCACATCAGTCCCTGTCCCATGGGAGCTACATACTAAGGTCCCTAACACAGACACACACACACACACACAGTACCTGATGTCACATATTCAGCGACACACACACACACAGCCCCCCCCCCTACACGCCCCCTGTGCGAGTTTATTTTCCCTCGCTTAAGCCGGCTGAAGGCTACCCTAACGCACAAGAGCGTTTGACTGCAAACCCCTCCCTCCCTCTTAAACTAGCTCCCCCCCACCCACCTACACTAACTTGAACGTAGTTACGCTGGGGGACGTACCCTCCAGCGTCCCTACGGCGCTGCTACGGACGCCCGATCCACGATTGTGGAATTGCAATGTATTACTTGATCTGATTTCATAGTGTAGGCCAGCATTCTTGCTTCTGGTATCAGCTATACCTATGCAGCTAAAGCATGTTGGGATTCGTAGTTTCACAACATTTGAAGGGTACCAGGGTGGACAACTGGTACTCACCAAAAACAAGGTTGTGACCCTATGTTCCCCAGCATACAATAAGTATTACAGTAAATGACCAAAAGATATGTACAAATTGTAAAACAAAACAGTATGAAGAATTCCATTGCTTTTCTAATCTTTAGCAAGTTTTTAATGGCACAAACTTAAATAAATACAAAATAAATCAGCAAACACATACTTCATTAAAGCAGTTTGTCTTGAGTTCTCTTTCATGCTGCAGAATAACGGATTTGCTGTTATTGGATAGGTAGCTATTGTATGGGTGATTATTCATAATGGCTGTTTTACCTCCATCGTACAATAGTCGGTTCTACATCAAGCCAATAGGCTTTTAGGCTTATGCTGCATAATATTACAACTCAAATGCTTCATAGCTTATTGTAATCTATTGCTGACTACTTTCTTTTCCAACTCTGTTTTCATCCAGACCTTTCTAGACAAGTTTATGTTCCAAGACTCCTCTCACACTTATTCCAATGTCTAGTAACTATTGTTAAGTCTCTGCGTTTCTTATATCTTCAGTAACAGTATTGAGTTTTGCGGAGGAATAGCCAAAGAGAAGGGGGGGAAAGTCCCCAGACTTCCATGGCCACGAATATTGTTAATATTGGCAATTTAGAATGCGATTTACAAGAAGAAAAAAAAAAAAGTGAAACAATTTGGAATGTATGGCGCTAGAGGTGTTAAGCCAAGGAGACGTCTACAAGAATGGAAATCTCCACATCTCCTGAATATAAAGCAGTCTAGAGACTTAAAGATGGGTCCAGAAATATTAGTCATCTGGTTCGTTCAGCCCCCAGAAATCAGTCATAATCCATTTAACATTACAGCTAAGAAGCAACTTAAGTGTCCAGGATTTAGGACTCTGAATGAAAATACAGTCCGGTTCTTAGAAGTCTAGATAAATGGTTGCTTTAAGCCCAGGACATGTTCAAAAAAACTTTATACCATTCCCAGAGGCAGATGTAGGGTTTATTGGGGGTTCCGTGGCCTGGCATCAGCGTGCAGTCGGTGTGATTATCAATTTAGACGGTGCTATGGCCAGATACAGGTTTCTATTTTCATGTTCAGATCCCCGAGCAAGAAAAACAAGGTCCTAATAGGACTGAGTAAGGACAAATGCCAGGCTGGGGCTCGGGTTTCCCTTAGTAGGGCAGGGTTTGGAGTGTCCAATAAGTAAGTAGTAGGGGCGGGAGGAGGGGCGGGGTTTTAGGTAGGAAGGTGTTATAATCCGAGGGAACAGGAAGTGAATCATCTTACTTCCTGTGCTTTTACCTTCCTCCCTTTCTTTGTTAGGTTGGTGAACACCACTAGATAGGTTTAAGCGGCTCTCTAGTGTGCCAGTCCTGTGGGGGAGGGGGGATGTCATACATGTGCTAAGAGACTCGAGTCAAGGCTCAGCTAATCCCCTGCAGTTGTGCTTACTTGTATTGTTTAGTCAATCAGCTGCCAGGTAAAGTAAGTGCTGCCTCAGGGGATGAGCTGAACCGTGACTTCTGCATAGAACTGTGCTATACAAGAGCCATGACTCGAGTTGATTCCCCTGTGCCTTTGCATGAGTGCAATGAAGCATTTCTAAGAGTGGCCCTGAGCATGATCAAAATCCTGACTTTGACTGGGACAGTCAGCAATAATTAGGACTGCACCACCAAGGTTGCTATACAAGATGGCTGATTCCAGTAGAATGGTCAGCACCAAGAAACAGAGGGCCTGATCCAGACCTACGCTCATGTGTGTAGCGTATTTACATCGGCGTACCTACGATGCACTCCCCTTGGTCATACTTAGTTTTGCTTTCTTACACCCAGCAAACCCTACCCTAACTTTCCTGATCATAACCGCGAGCGTCCTTAAGCTCATTGTGTAGTTATGACGCTTAGCAAGCCCATACTGTACGATTTAAATGCCTCACCCCGCCCTTGAAGTGTAATTAGGGATTTCGTATGGCAGGCATGCCCCCTCGAGCGTAAATACAAAGCTGTTACGAGCAAGGCCCAGAGGCGTATCTACCCCTTGGCCAGGATGGCACCCGCCAGGGGCGCCAGCCAAAGGGGGGGTGCCATGGTTAATGGACATAATCGGGGGCTGGTGTCATATGATGGAGTACTCTGTGCGGTCTTTAAAGAGGGAATCTACGTACCTAACTGGTAGGTAGATTGCGTATATGACCTATGCATGTGTAGTAGGTCATATCAGGAAACTCCGCACCTAAGAAGCAGAAGAGTCTTAGGTGTTATTATGGTTCGCTGTGTAGCATTGATTATTATTGGATGTATTGCAGAGAGGATTTTAAAGGGTTGGGGGGAGAAGGTTTGTATTTTCTAGCACTCGACAATTAATATTAGAGCATAGATGGCAACACAAAGTAGAGAGGTGACATCAATAAAGGTGATCTTGGTTAGCAGATGGCATATTTAGGTTACATTTTCTTCTGTTTCAACATGTGGACTGGTTTCCTGGGTATACCACCAGGGCCAACAGCAGCGGGGGACTGCCCGGAGAGACAGGGGGCGCCTGGCCTCAATACACACTTCAGCTCTCCAGCAGAAGGTGTTAGCTGTAGGAGTGAAAGGAAACCCAAAGCAACCCCACTCAGACAAAGGGAGAATATACAAGCTCCACACAGGTACGGTTCTGTCCGGGAATCAAACTCATGGCTTCAGCACTGTGAGGAAAAAGTGCTAACCACTTGAGCCTCCATGCTGCCAATCAATAACAATATTTTCATCTAAGACCAGTGGATGACTAAGGCAGAGACCTTAAAACATGTCTGCCTTCTTCTGACACTGCGTAGGACAAAAGTGATGCATAACATGATAACTCAGTGCTCACTTCATTACCGTAATGGGTGTTAGCCAAATACACCCAAACCTTCCCACCAGTGTTAATGACATCACTTCCTGTGAGCTCTGGAAGTCCTCAAATTGTATGGGGCATACTGATAGTCTAATGGCTGAGCGTCAAGACACAATCATTTTCCAGGGTTGTGTAAGGAACTTATACAGTATTTGTTTTTTCAATAAAACTGTTCACATCCCAGAATACCTGGCAGTAGATCAGCCATCTGTAGAGGGTCACAGAAAGCGGGCTCCCCACAGACTGAACTCCAAACCAAACGTTAAAAGAGTGAGTGCAAAAGTTCACGTGTTGCTCTGCTGTGAGATATTTGACATTTATTATTGCGAAGAGAATCTCCCCAAAAAGCATAAAGAATTAGACCCAGAGTGTGAAAATAAGAGGAAAACAGGTGGAAAATGAATTCTAGTCTTGCATGCAGGGAGAATACTATGCTGCTGCTTATTACACACAGATACTGACCTTTACGGTTAAACCAGGCTTGCAGACTTTTAATAACTTCCCTCCAGGAGATGCCGTAGGGAAGCCATAGATGCATGCAGAGGAAGGGGCTTAATGACGCAATTTATGCAAATTAATCCCCGTTCCCTGACTATTGATTACTCCCTTTTAGTTTTGCTAATGATGGGGGTGGGGCTTGATGATGCAAATTGCGTCATCAAGTCCCTCTCTGCCCCTAGTAGCACTAGGATACTAGTGTTGCCAGGCAGGGAGGGCAGGATTTGAGGCCATGGTGTTCATGCCTCAAGACCTCTGCGGGAGATTTTCAGGCTCTCCCGGGATACCAAGAGAACTGCCCGAATATCGGGAGTCTCCCAGACATTCCGGGAGAGTCAGCAACCCTGTTTTAAACTATTATTTAGAATCGGACTAGCAAACATCCCCTCGGAACTCTAATATTGTTTGCAAAAGATGAAAGTTACCCAAATTTGTCCAACTGTTTCCAATTCTACAAAGGTCAAATGGAATGCAAATTGGATAAGTGAGCTCAACTTTCAGTATGTCACAAGGAGACCGAGGTTACGTTACAATAGCAGACTGTGCTCCGGTTACTACATCTCTATAGCGTCACTTGGGGTCATGGTCGAATTAAGGACCACATGGGCCTGGGGCTGAAAGGTGGTGGGTATGAGCAGCCATGCGTTAGAGTGACCAGTATGGCATGGTTGCATTCTCCGGCCAGAAAATGTGATTTGCGAAAAAGGGACATCCAAAAGCTCCTTTTCAGATGTGCCTTCTTCAATTACTTACCATTTTTTTCAGAATGGGTGAGTATTCCGTTCACCATACTTCACCCATTCTTCTTCGGGAAAGACGATATCCATCCGCCGGCGGACCAAGGGACAGGTGAGTAAACTCTCTGTGCGGGATTGGGAAGGTTAAGGTCAGGCTGCAGGGGAGGGAGGGTTAGGGTCAGGCTGCGGTAGATGGAGGGTTAGGTTCAGGATGCAAGTAAGGGAGGGTTAAGGTTATGGTAGTGAGAGGGGAGGGTTAGGGTTAGAATTAGGGAAAGGAGTGGGGGGACTATTTTTAATATCTTTTTGGAGCACCGAACGCTCAGTGCTCCGTGGATCGATTGCAATGCCTCCTTGAGGAAACGGCCCTTTTGAAATTGGGCCGTTGTAACCAGAGACCCACACCCCAGTATGGCATATGCTTACTAACATTACTTAGCTCCCTGATGGCCCGCAAGCCACATAAGAGCACCATGATGACTGATGGGAAGAGCTGCCATAGCAGAACATCTTCCATTTTATATATTAATGACACCACAGATCTGCTTAGTAAGACAGCAGGGACCAAGGTGCATGGGAAAACATAGGCACAGCAGTTGGAGTCCAGGCAGTCTGAACGACCGGTCATCATATTAATTTGATGTCTTGATGGGCCTATTTTCAGATGTAGGCCTGGGGCTGTAGTCCCATCTCCTCATTGGTAATCTGGCCCTATGGAGCTATATATACATACACTCATACATGGAGCTATACATACATACACTCGTACATGGCACTATACACTCATACAGGGAGCTATACATACATACACTCATACATGGCACTATACACTCATACATGGAGCTATACATACATACACTCATACATGGAGCTATACATACATCCTATGTATGTATAGCTCCATGTATGAGTGTATACATGTATAGCTCTATGTATGTATGTATAGTGCCATGTATGAGTGTATGTATGTATGTATAGCTCCATGTATGAGTGTATGTATGTATAGCTCTATGTGTGTGTATGTATGTATAGCTCCATGTATGAGTGTATGTATGTATAGCTCCATGTATGAGTGTATGTATAGCTCCATGTATGAGTGTATGTATGTATAGCTCTATGTATGATGTATAGTGCCATGTA
>WWET01002807.1:0-12177 GCA_011038615.1 Limnodynastes dumerilii | reverse complement strand
TTGATTGCAGGGGAATCATATTTCATCTGTTGCAAACAGTATTAGAGTTGAGAGGTGATGTTTCCTAGCCCAAGTCTAAATAACATTGTAATAGTAAAGCTGGTCAGTATCTGTGTGCAATAAGCCATTCAAAAATATATCCCTGTATGCAAAGAATACAATTACCTTGACTCCCCCTACAATCAACATGGTTTAGCCCAGGAGTAACTCATTTCAAGCACTTACTTAAGTCTTGATCCAGCCATCAGCTTAAGTTGTTTATAACCAATCATTTGCAGGCAAGCAACACATGCCCAGTTCAGGTGCTGTTCTGCGCATACACACAGAGATGGCCGACCTGCGCATGCGCCAGGTGAGGGCCAAGCTGATTATTGTTGTGTGTTGCTGGATCTGTCACACATATAAAGTGTACTCCTTTCAAAATTTTATAGAGGAAAACATGTGGGGAACAGAATCCAAAATGATGAAATCTATCTTAAAGCAACTGACACAATTAGATGGCTCCTTGGCGTTCCACCGCTATGAAATATCTCAGAATTAACAGAGCCTAAAGATTATTTAAGTATTGCATTGTTGTGGTAAATCTGGGTCATCCCACACACTTGGAATTGGACGGAGGGGGGAAATCTGCAAACATCAAAAAAAAAAAAATAAAGACACATTTATTAACATTTACCAGAACACTTTTCTGCCGTGTTTTTTTGTGTGAGAGTCTAACAATTAATTCATTTTGGAAATGAAACATTTGAGAATAACACATTGTCCAAAAGATGAAAGGAGAAGCAAACAGCCTAGAAAGAAAAAACATAAAAAAAAACCTGTCCAGGGATCGTTTAATGATTTCTCATCTTTTTAGGTTAGAAAATCCTCGCTGAATACTTCTCTGTGTCTACCATAGACGAGATGGCACCATCGCAAGGCAACTCCGAGCCAAGTTATCTCCCAGAATAATGAGGCTGCTTCAAAAGCAGAAACATAAGTGGCTGAAATGGGTTATATCTTCCCAAATGTTCACAGGGAGTAGGAGGAAGAGAAAAAGCCAGACTGTTTCTAATTTAATGTTGATGGGAGGTTTGGGTGGTAGAGTGATATCTTATAGCTAGGAGATCTGAAGCTTCGTACATGTTGGATTAATAAAACCACTTTAGATTTGGATTTGTTTGAAACGTTCATTTTATCACTCTAAAATTGTGTATATACGATTCTTGTTATGAGATGCAATAAATAGCCACACCTAGACCTCACTTAAGGGAGGCAAGCCTGAAGATGAGCTGTGGAGTGCAGGAAAGGAGAGGACAGCTATTTGTTAGGATATGAGCTATAGCATCTTCTTCTTTCTAATATTATAAGTTTGAGTTTTAAAAGACATTCAATGAAATAAAAGTATAAAATGCCCAGGATTGCACTGTGGTGTGCAGGGCTTTAGGTTGGGATTGTTAGTAGAGCTGCAATTTCATACTGTACTGCAACCATAGTCACATGATACATGAAGTAGTGAACAGGGAGGTTTTGCAATGCCCTTCTGAGCTCTGTCTGCACCTTAAACACCCCCCTTCCCCCAGCTATCACACGACATTATGAGAGACTGTAAGCCTGTGTGTCTTATTGGCAGCCAAACTTTTTTGCAGTTATTTTGTATAATAAGTTGACATAAAAGTTTGAATTACACCTGAATGTCTTTTTTTCTGTACCCTGTAACCAAAATTATTACATTTTCCCCAAAAAATGTATTGATAAAAAAATATTTGAAAATGTTTGGCAGAAGAATTAAATAAGTAAAAGTTAGAAAAGTAAGTATACTGATAACATGTTACTTTAAAATAATCATAATGGGGTAGATCCAGAACTACGTGTGCCATACGTTTATTCGCGGAGCGTATTTTCGTGCACGTAAGTTCGCTACACTCCCCTCAGCACACCCCTTGCACGGGCGTATTTTGTCAAGATACGCTTCCCAAACCCTACCTTAACTTTTTCCAACGTAACCGCTGTCATACGCACACGAACGTATGGGCTGCACGAATTTACGCAGCTAAGCACGCCCATACTGTACACTTTAAACACCACCCCCCGCCTACTTCACGTATTTCACACGTATTTTCGAATGACGTAAAATTGGCATGCCCACACGTAAGTATTTACGTGACACATACGTGAATGCCCCATACGTTCACAATTACGCTACGTGAATGTGCGTATTTTCTATGGTGCGCATGCGCAGTGCGTTCTAAACTGCGATTTTACGTGTCCTCCACGCGTAAATTCGCTTTGAAGCATTGTTCTGGATCAGGCCCAATAATAGTAATAGTAATAATAATAATAATAAGAAGAAGTATTATTATTAATATTTATTTATAAGACGCCAAATGTATCCGCAGCGCAATGCACAAATTACATAAAGGGTAAAGTAAAATAAATACAACATACAGGGTAAATTATGGTGGTGACCGGTTAGTTCAATACAAAGTAAAATGTAAGTGTAAAAGGTAAGAAGGGCCAGAGAGAGTAGTTAGAAAGAGGAGGAGAGAGGTGATAGAATCAGAAAAAAGGATAAAGGGCCCTGCTCATAAGAGCTAACATGCTAAAATGAGGGGGTGGACTAACAGGAGACACAAGGATGAAGAAGGAGGGGAGGGATAGGAAATCAGGAGTTTGCAAGAAAGGGGGAGAGGGGAAAGGTTAGGGGGCCGTATTCAGAGATCCATCGGCGATCGGGCTGCAAATATACGCAACTAAGTGGCAGGTCGGAGCAGGTTACACCCACCAGAAAAAACAGTCACTCCCCTCGCAACCTCCGGCCGGACCTAAACTTACACCTGCATTGACTTGCCCTATCTGGCCGCACTCACTTCCGGCCTTATGTGTATTAGTTGCGTATATTACTGGCCCTAACTCTGTAAGCGCGCCCACTTTCCCTCATCTCAGTGCCTCCCCCCGCCCATTTCTATGCAAATCCTTAGGTCCATATATTTCAGCAGCACTTAGGGCCGCATTACTCTCTGCCCAATTCACAAGTCCGTCCCTTAGCCATTTCCGACCTTAACTTCAACGTAGATGGCGTATCACTATTACTACTACTAGTTGATGCAAAATCGATCCGATCCTAAAAATACGCACGGAACTATCGTTAAAACCGGATCTCTGAATACGGCCCAGGATGAGGAAGGGTAGGTTAGTCTGAAGAAGAGGTTTTTGAGGGAGAGTCTGGGTGTTAAAAGGTGGTAAACATCCTAATAGCCTGTGCTTGGTTGCTCCAGTGCAGAGGGGCAGCACGGGAGGAGTCTTGGATGCGGAAATGAGAGTTGGGTATCAGGTGGGAGGTGGGGTGGTGGCAGAATAAAGGGGTCAGGAGGGAGTATGGATGGAGATAAGGGAAGAGAGGTAGGGAGCAGTGGAGAAGGAGAGAACCTTGTTGGTAGTTGTAAAGAGTTTGAAGAGAACTCTTAAATGTACAGAAAGCCAGAGATTGATATTTGGTACAGGCTAGAATAAGCTCTTTTTAAGCTTCAAATACAGGCCCTGGTTGGTCTAAATCAAACACTAGAAGATATTACAAAATAACTCACTAACTGGTTACTAACTCACAATTACTCAGCTGATTTATGATAACTATTGTAGATCTCTCAAATGGTTTTTTCAATACTGCTGTTTCCATTATTTTACACGTCGGAGCCTGAATCCTTTGTCAATCATTGAATCCTTTCCTTTAGAAAGTTCTTCACATATTGTAGACCTATATGTCACAAACCGCGGTACTTACCGCATAAAGGGTCATCTATCTGCTGCCTTTTCTGGCCATTACCATGCTTCCAAAACTATTTCATGGGCGCTGCCATCTTGGAATCATCCCATGAATTGTTCCAACCAATCAGAGTCCAGCTCTAGGAATCACATGACTAGGCTATCCAATCCTGGTCATGGGCGTTCTTCTTAAACCCAGATTACTTGTATCCACAGGTTCAGAACAACTTCAAGGTGTCTGGTTCCTGTTTACTCCTTGGGAGATATCTGTCTGCAGTCTTCAACTTACAGCATTCAGCCTACTTCTCAGCTTGCAGCAATTAGCCTGCAAAACCAGCCAGCCTTAATCAGCCTGATTACTGAACAGTCTGCAGTTTGTTATTCCTGTTCCAGTTCATGTCAAGTTCTTGGTCCAGTCCAGGTCAAGTCAAGTCGTGTTCCAGTTCGTCCAGCACAGGTCAAGTTAAGTCTAGTCAGGTCCTGGACCAGTTCAGGTCAAGTCAAATTTAATCCAGTCCAGGTCAAGTCAAGTCACGTTCCAGTCCAGGTCAATCCAGTCCAGGTCAAGTCTAGTCCAGTCCTGGTCCAGTCCAGGTCAAGTCAAGTCAAGTCCTGTCAAATCCACTCCAGTCAAACTTGTTTAGTCCAGTCCAGCCAAGTCTGCCTTGTCCAGTCCAGTCAACCCTTTACCCACTAACACATGAGCAGATCACATATCAAACATAGTATCACATATCAACACCATGTTGAAACCCTATCATGTCCCTGGAAACCCAGAGAGGATACCCAACCAAGTCAGTCCGTGATACTATAATAAAAGCTGTAATAATGTACTGGCCAATATGGCAACCAAATCCACGTGTCCTTATGTCTGTTGTGATTTCGAGTGGGACCTTCTCGTACATTACCTAATCAGTTTATGAGGAGACTCACTGCTTTTCTGTTTGACAATTACCGCTCCATTTTCACAAAACTTGCAGATTTGCAAGAGTGGTGTGAAGTTTATAAGAATCTTTTCCTGGAATAGTAGTCTAAGCACACTGGGCATGTGTTTTTTGGATTGTATAGAGTTCTCATTGGTGTGAAAACTAATTAAGATTTTTGTCTGCGGTATATGGTTGGTGTTGAATTCATCTTGTTGACAGGACAAAAAAAAATGCTCTGAAATAAGTTTCTTCTGTAGTAAAGAATAAATGTCCAAAGGTCTACAGGTACTAAAATACTACTATTCCAGTTAGAATGCCACTGAAAAAGCATTTTAGGTTAACTGTATTCAGTTGTGTACACATAGGGAAGTGACCATCCGTTCCATTATTCTTAGGGCCAGATTTATTAAGCTGCGGGTTTGGAAAAGGGGAGATGTTGCCCATAGCAACCAATCAGATTTTAGCTGACATTCTCTAGTATGTAAAAAGAAAGCGAGAGCTAGAATCTGATTGGTTGCTATAGGCAACATCTCCACATTTCCCAACCTGCAGCTTAGTAAATCTGGCCCCCTAGGGTGCAAGCAAATACATTTTTGTGTAGAGGCTTTACAACATTGCAATGCAATTAAACTTTCGACTGTATCAATGTCGAAAAAAAAGGGGGTCACAGTGGCAACTACACTCCAAAGTGCTTTAATAAAGATATCTTATCATTTGATAAAAGCCATTTTTATTTAATTATATGTTATAGGTCTTAGCTTTATGTAACTTTACTTTTGCATTAGCTTTAATATATTGGATGCTTGACTTTTTCTTTTTTTGACCAAAATGGCAAAAATTTTCTTAGGACCTTTAACTATACAAAGAGAAATATAAATATACGATGAGAAGAAAGTTCTGCCCACACAGTGTTCCCAAAGTTTCCCCACATAAGGGAGGAGGGACATTGTCTAATGAAGGAAGGAAGGAAAAGTTTACCTCTCCCGATGACCTTTCGTTGACAACACTCTCAATGACACCCTTGAGCTATAGCAGCGAGTGCTCTTTCCTGCAATCATTCCCTAAACTGCATTTCAAGATAAACTTTCTAACTTGCTTGGAGACCCATCCTGGCCTTAGATTACTTCATGGCCATTGCCAAGCCCCCCCCTAGACAGGAAGCAATAAAATAAAATGATCGTCAGATGTTATTTTATTATGTCCATTGTCCATTGAGTAAAATGTCAAACAATTAGTGTGTAAAAGGATAATTAATCATAACAGACGTTTTATGGTGGCATTTAGCTGTGTAGCATTAGAACTATAGGAGGAAATAGATGCGTCGTTAAAGCATAATTTATTATCTCTTTTGGATTCCAGATATATTGATGTTCTACAACATTACAACCATTAATCCAGCGATTAAAAAGCTCAAACAAATGCCAAGAAATAACGATGGGATATAATTCAGTTTTAGATATTACCTGGAGACACTCCAATCCTCCATTTGTACAATCGACTCGTTGACACCACATAAAAAGCTCACCATGATCATTAATCAATTCTCTAAAGAAAAACCCATTAAAATACATCCATTGCCCTGACCGTTTAGCCTTCTTTTCTCAAAGAACATTTTGAATTGTGATAGGCAACAATAGTTGTACAGCTCTTGGGTCAAGGGAAGTCAGATTCATGAAGGATATTTGGTTGTCCATGGTTACTTCACCTCATCGTTTCCATGGAATCCTATTAAACAGGCCCCATTGTGTTCCCTGAGACCATAATGGCCTTAGATTTGTTCTAATTGTCTTGCTGTGCTTAACCTATGGTGTGGCCTCCGCTTGACCTCCAGCGTGCCGTCACCTTAATAAGTCGTGTGTAGATGGGCCATTTGTTCTGTGGGGGAGCAGGATTGCATTGACCCAGGAGGATTTATTGTCCAATGAATACAAACAATAAAAGGAGCCGGTGATTATGGTGACAAATGTAAGAGCTATGGTCTAAGCTACACAATTTGTCCATGTAGATGGATGAGTAAGAGCAGCAGTCGATCTAAAGCACAGTACAGTCTTCACAAAAGGAAAGACCATCTATCATTGACGGGTGTGTAAAACACATACGATCCTGTAAATTATTTCAGTTTATATTTAAACATTGATTTTTTCATTTTATATTGGTGATGGGAATGTCACAACTGATCCACGCCTCTCCTCCTCTAACCAATAGCTCACTTGCCCAACTGATCTAATGATGATCGAAGAGCCAACTAACAATTAAGATTATTGGTTACTTACCCCGGTAATGTCAATGGATGGGAACTAGATTACCGAACACCGAAACACCTCAGGGAGTGTTAATATAGAAGCGGGAGGGATTTAAATTAGCCGGGGAGGGGGGGTGCCATAAGGTACCAAAAAACAGGGGGGGGGGTTAGGGGTAAGATGGGTGAGTTAGGTGCGAATCTGTCCGCCCCAAATTCACTCTTAGGTGTGAATGCGGTCCAGCATGTTTACTGTCTTCTGCGCTATACAGAATCTGATCCAATATTAAGGACCTGATTCAGACTCGCCATTTTACACTCGTGCCAGCGGAAAATGAACGCAAATGGCGATTGCGCATGTGTAGATATAAGGCTTCCAGCACGTATCCTCAGGATCCTGGTTTCCATGCTGGGAGCCCTTTAAGATGGCGATACCCATGATGGGACAGGGGGAAGTATGATAATCCTTATTTACACTCCGACCCTATTCTCCATGGGGCTGGTGCGTAAATTTTAAGCTAGGCTCTTGTTGTTGGATGACCCATGTGTGTGAGGGGAGCAGGTCCGGCATCAGAAATCTTAGAGCCCGGTACACTCATGTATTTGGGGGCCCCCAGCCCTCCTCAGTAGTATTGCAGATTTCCCTCTGAACCCTGGGCCCGTCACAGCTATCCCCCTTGATGCTGGGCCTTTGAGGGGAGTGGTCTAACCCTGCTCACATGGGACTTATGCATTGTCTTTATAAACAGCGCTTGGCACTCATACATGGAGCGCCAGGTGCTGTTTTAAGTTAACTGCCAGCTTCTTTCACGCAGCGGCCCGGCCCAGCCTGCCCCCAGTTCTTCTTGACACCACCTAGTGCAGCCCATCCCAACTCGGGATTCAATTTGGATATTGGGACAATTACAAACCAACAAAAACATGTAAACAATACAAAATTTATTGGCAGCGTTATGGGTCGTATTCAGTCTTCCATGAAGCGATCGGAGCGCAAATATACGCACGGACGGAAAAAGTAACACCCACCAGAACCCCAGTCACTCTCCTTGCTAATCCGTGCCCACAGAGATTTCCGCCTCCATAGATTAGCCTTAACTTTCCGCAGTCACTTACGAGCGTATGTGTCCTCAGTCCGTGTGTATATTTGTAATCGTGCACACTTCCCTTCATCTAAATGCCCCCCCGCCCATTTCTATGTAAATTCCTCCGTGCGTATTTTTCCGTTAGAGTTCAGTGCGGAATTTCCCACGTCCGATTCACAAGTACGTCCGCTAGGCTCTTCCGTGCATATAGTCTGCATTAACTGCGTAGAAAAAGTTACTACACATGCGCAGTTTAAACGTACTTAAAAATACGCACGGAAAATCACTATAGAACGGATCTCTGAATACAGCCCTATATCCCTTGTATTAAAGATTGCACAGACTGTGCACAATGGACCATATTCACAGTTCCGGTATGAGTTAGGTGTGTACAGATCCGCACCTAACTCACCTCTCCTGCTCCTAACCCGTCCCACGTTTTTAGTTACCTCATGGCACTTATGAGTGTCCGCATGGACATTAACATAGAACATAGAAACATAGAAAGTGACGGCAGATAAGAGCCACATGGCCCATCTAGTCTGCCCATTTGTTTATTCAAAACTATACTGATCCTAGACCCTATTTACCCTCAATTTGGGTTTCAATTTAGGATATCCTTATATTTATCCCAAGCATGTTTAAATTGTTGTCTTGGCCTCAGATGGAGAGAGGTCCCCGTATGCGTATCCTCTTCCCCTGCTTCCTTTTTTAAGCTCCTTAACACACTGGGTCTGATGGATATTTGGAGGCTACGAAATCCAGAATCCCACCAGTATTCTTGCCATTCACTTTCCCTCAACCACCTCAGATGGGAGGCTATTCAACTTATCTATCATCCTTTCAGTGAAGTAATTTTTCTGCACATTTCCTCTTAATCTACTACCCTTCAGTTTACATTCATGCCCTTGTGTTTTATTACACCTCTTCCTTTTAAAAATGCTACCCTCCTCTAGCCATTCATAACCCTTGATATATTTGAAAGCTATCATATCCCCCCTCTCCCTTCTCTGCTCCACTTGTTCAGTTCCTCTAGCCTTCTTGGTATGTTTTGTGACACATGCCATGGACCATTTTAGTTGCTCTACCTTGCACAGTCTCTAATGGTTTTATGTCTTTCTGGAGATATGGCCTCCAGAACTGAACACAATATTTTAGGTGAGTTCTTACCAACTATCTATAAAGGGGCATCACTGTTTGTCTCTTTCTGCTACTAATTCCTCTCCCTATGCAACCAAGCATCTGACTTGCCTTTCTCATTGCTTTGTTACATTGCTTGGCTACTTTAAGTCACTGGCACTTTAAGACATTGACTCCCCTCTGCACTTCCCGGCTAATCTAAATCCCTCCAACTTCTATCTATCACGCCGCCTCGTTCTACTTAAAATAACTGGTACGTAGATTGCGTCAAATGCCTTTATAAAGGATACGCACTAAGCATCTGCTTCTTAGGTGTGAATATGGGCCAATATTACATTATGTGTCTGTACATCTTAGGGCATGTGATGGGTCGTGACGTAGGGAGTTGTCTGTCTTTCTCTATGTCTGCTACAGAAATATACACGTCCCCAAGCTGGTATTTTAGGTGAGGATTATCATGCACACAATGATTGACAATAGGGTGTTTGGATGACATAAAAGGATTAATGAACAAAGGGATAGTAAATATATTAATACCTTTATAAAATCTAGGTAATGGACTGTAAAATGAATACTATTCTATATTAAGCTCTTAAAATTCCATAACTCAAGTTCAAAGAGAGCATTAAACGAGACATGATTAATGTTCCCTAGAGGTAAAATGCTGCAAACCCATTACACATCATGAAAAGAGAAGCATAAAAACCAATAGAATCACATCTTTACCTATCATCTGCAGGTGTCGTCTCCTCCTGTAGACATCTATCTTTCAAAAATGTCATCAAGGCATGATTAATGTTCCCTAAAGGAAAATGTTGCAAATCTAATACACATCATGGAAGGGGAATCATAAAACCAATAAAATAGTATCTTAAATATCAAATGTAGGTATCTCCTCGCTGTTTAGTAGAAGGATCCTCTATGCATCTGTCTATCTATCTATCTATCTATCTATCTATCTATCTATCTATCTATCTGTCTATCTATCTATCTGTAGGATATGTTCAGAATGGTTGAAATACTCATGAAACTGATGGGTAAAATTAACACAGCATTTAATATAACATTTAATATAACACATATAGAACAATAAAACCATTAAGACTACTAAATAATTAGCCAGCAATATCAAACAATTAAATGACTTCTAAAATGATTGAAGTGCTCTCTGTTGTTATGTATTATTAGCTCCACAGAGAATGAGAAACTGTTAATGCAGCCTTGATGAGATACACAGTGAATTTAGAGATATTGGGCTTGATCCAGACCTACGCTCGCATGTGAGCTAACGCTGATCGTAAGCATAAAACCGGTGTTAAAAACGCACTGCGCATGTACATAGTGACAACTTCCGGTCGTACCAAAGACCTTTTCGTAGCGGCGATTCTGGCGTCTGTATTGTTTGCGTTTTTTCCGACGACGGAGCGTGTTTATAGTACAAAGTTAGTACGGACGCTGGAGTTAAGGAATGTAGGCGGGGGGAGCCATTTAAATTGTACATTATGGGCGTGCTAAGCGTCGTTTATACGCAATGCACGTACGCACGGCCGCGGGAACAAACACAAAAGTTAGGGTAGGGTTTGCCGAGCGTATGGATGCTGAACCAGGTACGAGCAAGGGGAGTGTCTATTGCCGTGCATCGGTGGTACGTTCGGCGATAATACGCTACGCACACCAGCGTAGGTCTGGATCAGGCCC
This sequence comes from Limnodynastes dumerilii, assembly GCA_011038615.1. Lineage (NCBI taxonomy): Eukaryota > Metazoa > Chordata > Amphibia > Anura > Limnodynastidae > Limnodynastes > Limnodynastes dumerilii. The sequence goes on along the minus strand of WWET01002807.1, from coordinate 1,351 downwards.
ATTATAACAGTCATTACTGATTGTGGTCACACTGTGACATCCGAGGATCAAATCCCAATGACACAATAACACAGTAATAGCAATTTACTGGTGTGTTCACGATTAGGAGCCCGTAGATCAGAGACCCAGCAGCAGATAGAGTTAGCAGGTAGAGCAGATAAAAATTAAATACGAAGATAGGAAGATAGGAAGGGGGGCGGGGCTGTGGCGCTATTAGGCAGTAACATTCTTAATTAGTCGCCCAATGCACACAACTAAGAACCTAAAGATAAGGTAGCCCTATAGCATTCGTTAGTCGATTAAGAACCTGAAAACCGGAGGCATGTCAGGGGTGTTGCCTTGCTACTAGTAGCGTATAAAAGAGAACCTAAAGCGTGAATTAGACCTATTATCCCCCAGTGAGGATTTTGAAATAGTCCTGATAATTAATTGATGGGAAAATTCAATAACTTGGTAAAAATTAACCTTTGTTTTCGAGAGCCACTATTTGACCTTATGGGCCTGATTCAATTAAGCGCGAATTTAATTTTTTCCGTGTTTTTTCGCGTATTTTGCTAATTTGCATTTTTTTTTCACGCGTATTTTTCGGCCCTGATTCAATTCGGTTTTTTTTCGTGTATTTTTTGGGTGATATCGCGCGGATTTTTTGTCCCTATTTAAATGCATTGCAAGTGTGAATTTTTGCGATTCAATTGCGTTACACGCATTAAAATTTGCGCGTTATTTTACATCATTTTTTGCGCACCTCATCAAGGTGCGTATTATGTTATGTGAGGGTGAAATTCATGAAAAGATTCAAGAGTACAGCTCCTCTATGCTGCTGATCACCTCCCAGCACAGTGGCAAAAGAAATGTGATACTCCACATAAATCTATGCAGCCTGCAACTCAAATAAATAGCTGTAGGTTAAAAAAAAACTAAAAAGCAGAAGAGAACATTGAAAAGTGAAAAATGACGCTGGCAGAAGTTTTTTAAAAAACAACAATCCGAAAAAGTTATTTTCTATTATTCTTTTCTACAATTATACATTATTACTGAGTTGCTGCAGTCTAATTTTTGACATTCAAGTGCAGAAGGTCCTAAAGATATTATTACAGACATATAACGGCTGCTTATGGGAAGTGATTGTGCTGACATTTGTTATTGCATGGGTAAAGATACAGAAATACACGTGCGTATTTTATAGCGGAAGGTAAGCACAAAAGTGAGCGCTAACAAATACACTCATGGTCTATTTAATTTTTATTATTTTCTATTATTTGAATAGCGGTTATTTTTTCACGCGAACGGTGCGTATTTTATACCCGCGTTTTTTGTTTTTTAAATTCGCGTTTAATTGAATCAGGCCCTA